>OY754979.1:13507333-13799833 GCA_963576475.1 Molanna angustata | reverse complement strand
CATGTACATAATCTCCTACTATCAATCTGACATCAGTCTCATCATGATCAAGCTCATGGACTGAACATATAAATACCTTCATGGACTGAACATATTAATACCTTCATGGACTGAACTGATACCAGAATGAGCGTGTGATTTATGTAGGTCTAAGTACTTATTTATTTTATTTTCTGATTAAAACAGATTTTCTATAACAGATCGGGTTCATCTACCTTTCATGGGTCACGTGCAGACAAATGAACTTAAGAAAAACAAATTAATTCTTTATTTTTACCGCGACTCGTGTTGTTAATTATTTTACATCGAGCTCGTCTCGAAAAGATTAATTTTAAATTTGACATTGACCGATGGGATTTAGTGAAATAAATGTGTTGATAAATATCCAAAGCACATTTATCTCAAAGAACCAGATATCCTGGAACCATTTGCAGCGATAAAACGACATCCACTTGCTTCCTCGAGATAAGCCCTTCTTATCAACATTGGTCTGGTTGCTAGAATATTTATAGAGTGACCATTAACCATGTATTGACCATTAGTCAATCGTCGCGCCGTGGCATAGTTGGTAAGTTGTTTGGCTCCTGTGTGGACGCCCTGGATTTGTTTACATTATTAAATTTAATTCTTGCTTCTTGGACTGAAAATACTGGTTAGTTGGAAAAAATACAAACAACAATTAGCTCGCCACTTATACGAAAGGTGTGCAAATTATAATTACTTCGCTCTTTTAACTTTTTTTACCCATAGTATGAGCCCAACTTTTATTTTTAGAGTTTTTTCATATTTTTTTGTGTTTTTAGACCTCTTGTAAAGGATTATAAATTTGGTATTTTTACTGTTGCATATTCGCTGATATTTTAGGACAACATTACTCCCGAGGAATACTTAAAAGCATTATTTAGTGTCACAACTGATGACGCCACAATATTCATTTGCTGCTATTTTGGACCACGACTTTACATTTTTGTTTGTTTTTATTTATATTATAATAATTACTCTCCGGTATGTTTTCCATGTTTGTAAGGGCTTTCTCGAGGTCTTCCTCGAATCCAGAAATCAACGTGATGTCATCAAACCAAAAAATGTCCACCCTTTGTTTGCGGATTTATTCTCAAGAATCATGGTCACCATATTGATACCAGATGACAAAACTAATAATGACCAGGATCAGTAGAAATTGTAATTTTCCTCTGAGAATATATCGCATTTAAAACAATATATCTAACACTAACAGGCACCGCCATCAGGGGGGCAAGTCTGGTGCAACCGGCGAAATCAGAACCCTCACAATTACCCATATCATCATGGATATAATTATTATAATATAGAGTTCTATAATATCTTTAGATGTCATAGAACTCCATATGATAATTATATCCATGATATGGGTAATGACGAGGGTTTTGATTTCGCCGATTGGACCAGACTTGCCCCCCTTCTTCTTCTTCCTCAGCCGTTTTCAATCCATCGTTGGATATAGGCCTCCCCCTTGCTCCTCCACATGTCTCTATTCCGGGCACATTGCATCCAATTTATTCCCACAGTCTTTCTGATGTCATCCGACCATCTAGCCTGTGGTCTTCCCACACTCCTTCTTCCCGTTCTAGGTTGCCATTCTAGGAGTTTTTTGTCCATCGTTGGTCAGTACATCTGGCAATATGACCTGCCCAGCTCCACCTCAGGGTAGCCATCCTTTTAGCTACGTCCACGACTTTAGTTTTCTCTCGTATCCATTTGTTTGTCTTCTGATCTCTCAATGCATGAAATGCTTAGCATTTTTCTCTCCATGCCTCTCTGCGTAACTAACAACTTTTGCACAATTCGCTTCGTTAGGACTAGCGTTTCTATGCCATATGTGAGAACGGGCAGGATGCATGAGTCAAATATTTTTTTCTTGAGATAATTGGGGTACTTTGGGGACTTCAAAATGTAAGAGAGTTTATTGAAAGCTGCCCAGGCAAGACCACGTCTTCTCTCTACTTCGGCCTCTTGATTCTCTTTCCCAAGCTTCATATTATGTCCTAGATAGACATAACTATCGACTCTTTCGACGGTCCTTCCATCTACCAAAATGGGAACGTTAAGCGTCGTGCTGCTCATTATTTTGGTTTTTGTAGCATTCATTTTGAGGCCAATCTTTAAACAGGCTGCGTTTAGTTCATTTAGCATTATGCTTAGTTCTTCCTCATCTTTAGCAAATAAGACAACATCATCTGCGAATCTTAAGTTATTGAGATACCCTCCGTTTATAAGGATACCTTTGTCCTTCCAATCAAGAGCTCTGAACACGTCTCTTCGAGATCCAGAGTAAAAAGACTTGCCCCCCTGATAGACTTTTATTTCAATGTCATAATTGGTAATTTTGTACACTGAGTACCTACACAATCATATAAAACTGTATTATAGTAGTAGACTAAATTAAAATAAAATGTACATTGCCGTATCCATCATAGGTTCAAACGATGCAGTTACACCAAGAACAAAGAAAACTGGGGTGCCAAAAATAAAAGGAAAAGAATCCGAAATATGGATAAAAAAGAAGAAAAATAATAATGATTAACCCTAAAATTGAAAAAAATATCTACCTAGTGGATATAATTTTGGAAATATGGTTACTGATTGGTGGATTCAGAGAGGAAGAGAAGAGTCAAAGAGAGACTAGACATTAAATTTATTCTAAGAATATTTTTGCACTTAGAAAGAGATATTTTCTTATGCCTTCATACATTACTTTTACACAACATGTCCACAAATGCATACACAGCCTCACCCGCAGAAATACACAAACACCTTGAATTATATTAAAAATTTACGCAACAAAAATGTATTCCGTGATTAATATTGTTAGTATTACTTCAGAACAAGTTCTCGCCTAGTGAGGTAATAAATTCCATTGTAATATTTTGAAGTTTTTAGGAAGAAGAAACTTAGGGGAACTGTCCAGCGCACACCGAATAATGTTTTTGCATTTTAATTCATTAATTTATTTATTAAATCTCACCAAGTTTTTTTTGAAAAAAATAGCTAATTGCTATGAAACTTTAAGGATTTGTTCAGCAAACATACGAGAAAGCAGGACAACAACTGCCGGGTTTTGCTAGTATTGTTAAAAATTGTTTAAATACAACAAAAAATAAATAAATAAAGTTGAGATTGAATTCAATTGCATTCTGCGAAATTGCAAACTTTCAAAACAACAGATAGGCAAATAATATAGTATTAATGATCGACTTTCAAAGGAATGGGACTGTGAAGACGTTGACTAGCGTTTAAACTGCAGACCCTGTAAATATATATATATATATATATATATATATATATATATATATATATATATATATATATATATATATATATATATATATATATATATATATATATATATATATATATATATATATATATATATATATATATATATATATATATATATATATATATATATATATATATATATATATATATATATATATATATATATATATATATATATATATATATATATATATATATATATATATATATATATATATATATATATATATATATATATGTTATAATATTTTTATCTCGGTTTTCCCGTGTCAGTAGGTCTTGACTAAGACCATTTGTCTTCCGACGTTTCGCCTGAATATCACCAGGCATTTTCAAGGACTTAACGAAAAGCACGCGCGCGACACACGTCTACTCACACTGAAAGCTCACCGTCAAGACTTGACTCACCGACTTGACGGTGAGCTTTCAGTGTGAGTAGACGTGTGTCGCGCGCGTGCTTTTCGTTAAGTCCTTGAAAATGCCTGGTGATATTCAGGCGAAACGTCGGAAGACAAATGGTCTTAGTCAAGACCTACTGACACGGGAAAACCGAGATAAAAATATTATAACATATTTCACCCGTGAAAACATCAAATATAACATATATATATATATATATATATATATATATATATATATATATATATATATATATATATATATATATATATATATATATATATATATATATATATATATATATATATATATATATATATATATATATATATATATATATATATATATATATATATATATATATATATATATATATATATATATATATATATATATATATATATATATATATATATATATATATATATATATATATATATATATATATATATATATATATATATATATATATATATATATATATATATATATATATATATATATATATATATATATATATATATATATATATATATATATATATATATATATATATATATATATATATATATATATATATATATATATATATATATATATATATATATATATATATATATATATATATATATATATATATATATATATATATATATATATATATATATATATATATATATCTTATATATATCCTTTTTTATTTATTTTTGTATAGTTAATATGCAGTTGAGAGATATAATATGTATGTTGGTAAATATGGCATGCATTCCTTAGATTAAAGTCAAAACAAAATGTGTTTAAAGTGTCAGGACCCATGTCAGGATCCATTTTATAACACACTAGTGATGTTCTTTTGTCATTTGAATATTATAAAACTTACTTTATTTTATTTGAATATATTTGTCATTTTCTTTAATTTTTTGTTCATTTTCATAATTGAAACTATTGTACAAAAAAATCTCAATAGTATGCATGCACGAATCAGCGATGTTTTCATCGTCAATTTATAGGACAGTCTATTATATCCTCAAACCGCATTATGATTCACAAACTACTTTAGACACAAGATGGCCACTGGTACAGTCTATTATTACACACTAAATATTTATAGCATCTCTTAATAATAATATACTGATCTAATGCCACTATGACTCGATGACCAATGGACGCGGAAATTTGGCGTTCGAAATATATCTAAAAAAATAAATTGAAATTTTTGTTTTAATATCTATACATACTTTTATTTTTTGCATAAATATAGATAAAAAAATATATTCAGGTAAGTTAGGCATGATGTTTCTGTCTATGTATCTGTCTCTATCCATCGTCAAAAGGACTGGATGGACACAGATGTCCTGGCTGTGTAATATTAGGAAACGGACGGGCTTCAGAACTGTGGACGAGAAATTCCGGGCAGCACAGGACAGAGAGGGATTCACCAGAGTGATGGCCAACTTCGAGGGTTCTGACAGGACACCAGAAAGAAGAGGATTCAGAAAATACTAAATATTTGTTTCATGTTTTTTAAAAAAAAAATATTAAAATCTTATTCTACTTTTATTTAACCCTTCTCACGATGTTCGTATACGGTAATCTCCTTTACCGCCGAACAAATTTCAATTAAATTTGTATGGATTGTTCCGCATTGAAAGATATGATAGTTATGGAGCCAAAACGTGGCGCTGTTATGAGTATAATTTTTTATTACTAATTCTTATTATTTCAATATTTTTTTAAAAGATTTTTCATTCAAAAATACATATAACCACAAAATTTTCACTTCCTTACAAGATTTTTTTATATGAAAAAGGGTCGTAATTCATTTTTAATTTGTGTAAGCTTTCAATAGATTTCGGTGTGAATAAATCTATTGATTTCTGTATTATTTATCTGGAGAATATACTCGTACCTACCACTTTACGAAAAAAATAGGTAAAATACATAAAATGAGGTCTATATAAAATGCGGTCTACATACATAGAAAGCGTTCTGTGGCAGAACAGCTTCTGTCCGGGCACACACTAGTATATTACATTATTTCAAATCAAGTATTGTAAAATTATAACTTAAACATTCATTAATTTATCAATACCGGGTTTAATTTTTTTCAACTTTAACTTAAATGCCTTATGGAAATTTGTAAACGTTACACAAGTGCATAAAAATCATCTCTTTGGTAATATTATAGTCGTAAGATTTGTGATGCTTGAGTTCCTAACTTCTTCAGGCCTAGCAAGATATATCCTTAGAAACACCGTATAATGTATTATATTTTAAGCCGGCTCCAAGGTACGATTCTTAGCGGAGGAAAGATCTTTTGAAAAATATTTTTCAAATGATTCTTTCTTCTCCTGGCTGGAAGCTCTGGCTGGAAGCTCAGGCTGGAAGCTCTGGCTGGAAGCTCTGGCTGGAAGCTCTGGGTGGTTGGCAGAAACCATAATTTGTAAATATATATACTCGCCACTAAAATAAAGTCCATGAAAGTCTTTAAAATATCTTCGGACAGTAACATATACGTAAAAGAATAAATTTATGTTAATAATGTAAAATATTAAAAATGTAATAGGTATATAATAATTAACATAATCACCTTATCTAATATTTTCCCGACTTTTCACATTTATTTTCTATTTATTTTAATTTACTTTTTATTCTATTTTATATGAGTATATTTACAGTTTACATAGACAATAAGTACAAAAAGTAAGAAAAGATAAAATTATACCAATTAAAAATATTACACTGATTAATCTAGAATCTATTGACAATTACATGTTGAATTACAAAATACACAATATTGCGCTTTGCGCACCCATGAGCTTAAGATGTTTTACGATATTTACACATATCAGACAGCCATATTACCTCAATAAATGGATATGGTTGGTTGGAAGATATTTCCATAAGGTCGTTATTGTTTTGGTACAAATAAACGATTGTATAATTTTCGAAATACTTAAATAAAAAAAAATCTTAGGTGTATTTCAATGATCACTTTTCCGCCATAATGTATTAAGGGAATATTTAACATCATCTCATTTACGCACTTTTCAATCTTTCGATTGTGACGGCATCTAATTTGTAGAATTCCATTATGACAATGATTAATATGAACACATATATAATTCCACAATTTATTTTATTTTTCTCCCGACGACCGTTTCGGCTTATAAGACCAGTTGATTATGGCCTTATAAGCCGAAACGGTCGTCGGGAGAAAAATAAAATAAATTGTGGAATTATATATGTGTTCATATTAATCATTGTCATCATCTCATTTCTTTGTGGTTATCTCATTTTCTTAAGTGGTTAGATTGTGAATTCATCGTAGTTTTGTGATGTTATTCTGTGCACGGGTGGAGTATTTTGTATATAGGACGTCACCATGACCCGATTTGTGACGGACAATTTGATTAAATCCTCATTTTTCTAGAAAACAAGAGGGGATTTGGCACGAGGTAAATATATGTGGGTCGCCGCGCTGTCTATCTTGGGATGGATTACATCGTAACATAACATACATACAACATACATACATACCATAATAGAATTTATAAGAGAAAAATAATAGCAATGATAGATTTATTTTTACATCCCAAATAATACCCGTATTCAGAGCCAAGTACTGAGGAGGCCTCAGGCCTTAACTACATTCCTTAAATAAAGCATAAATGCTTGTGCAATAGGTGAAAAAAATCGATGGAGGCAGGATTCGAACTCGTGACCACTGGATTACTAGAACAGCGCGCCAACCGCTCTGCCATCGACCCATCTAATCTTAAAACTTGAAGGTATGTGTCGTGCTTTGAGAGTCATTAATTAAAGGCAAAGAGTACCAGGAGAACAGACATAATATTAATCTCTGCATAACAAAATGTCAAGGAGTACATTTTGTTGAAATTCTTAAGGATCCCTCAAGCTACATAGGTTATAATATTATGTGACGGCAAATTCACTCTAAATAATGAAATCGCCTTCAAGGCCTTCAGCCTTCCTTAAGATTTGTCTGTGAATATGGGTATTAGTAAGTATAAAGTTTTCCCATCGTTTCGTTTACGTAGGGACAATTTATCCAATGTTCAAAATTTGTAAATTTATCAGACGCGATTTGGAGACGCCTTATCTTGATCTATTTGTACTTAGAACTAAAAATTATTAGTATTTTATTTTTATTCGGCCCAGAACCGAAGAGTGTACAGCTTGAGGACGAGGAGAGCTGACCCCAACAGTCTTCATCGACGATAAGTTGGGAAGAGGCCAGAAAGAAGAAGAAGAAGAAGTATTTTATTCTAATTAGCAATATTCCTTTATTTTATTAATGGAAAATTTGTATTTTCATATTTCCAAGATCGACAAGAAAATATCTTTACTCTGCCCCCCTAGACAACGTGTCATTTAACTCAAGATAAGAAACAAGAAAAGATAACTCAATGTATGGAAGTGTCAGTTGCCAGTCACGTGACAACTGTCACTTGCACACATTGAGTTATCTTTTCTTGTTTCTTTTCTTGAGCTAGTTTTTTTCTTGTTGTCTAGGGGGGAAGGTTTTATTTGTTTCTTGAAGAAATAAAACCTAGTAGGTCTTAAAATTAAATCAACGTTAAAAATCCTAAGTTTCATTTTTATTTTATTTTTTTATATAAATAAACTTCATTTTTCACACGACTGTAGAAACATTTATGTAAGTTAGTTTTTAGTCTTTTATTTAATTTTGTTTACAATTATAAATGAACGATGGCATGGGAAGATATAAAAATTAATCTTGACATCATACACAATATTTAACTGACACAGAAACAAAAATTTTGCAAACTCAAGAGCTTAATAATCTAAACGAAAAAATAAAAAATCACGTAAGAGGCTATAGTAGGATAAATAGTAAATTTTGAAAATGTTTTCCTCAGTACTCTCAAAATATATATTATGTCTTTGAAAGAAAGAACAGTTTACTTTCACATCTTTATTCTATTGTGTGAGTTTATTGGAATTCGAACTTGTTTAATATTTTAATTAGTAAAGCCCTTTTTTATTTTTTATCATAAGTAACTAAAAAACTATAAGGCCTGTGGATTAGATTTTTACTTCAATCGAAAGAGAATGTGAAAATCTATCGGCTGAGTTTTGTAATATTTTAATAATCTATTTTTTCGTGTTTCATACATTAGAAAGTAATTTTGTGTGCATATTTGTGTATATGCGTATGCCCAAGGTGAACAAGGGCCTTAAATTCTTTAAAAGAACCAAGAATTATTTAAAATTTATTTAAGCTAATTTTTAAATTGCACTGGTTAGTCATTATACCGCTTTACCCCATAGTATGAATAAATGATTTTGGCCAAATGTCATACCTACATTTAGACATACCTACATATATATAAATCAAATAATAACTTAAGTACCTATACTTGTACCTACTAGTGATTATTTTTCGTGGTTTTTAATTGATCTTAACAGAGTCGGTATAATGTCAGATACAAAACGAGTGGGTTGTGGCCAACACTAAACTCTCCACACCATAGTAAGCGTTCAGTTTTTCTTCTTGAAATGTTGACAATCTCTAAATACATTTTTATGAAGTACATTTCTATTAGATTCTTAAACAAATATAAGATTCCCAGAGGACAAAAGTTTTCACAATACACCATACACACAAAAACATTGTCACGAAACTTTAAGTATGTATTTTCTACATGATACCTGTTGATAAATTTTAAGTAAAATTGCAATACTATCAAGATTAGCATGTATGAGACAGTGTATCAATGTTGATGAGGCGATGTATGTGTCATGATAGAAGAATGCGGTGTTCGGTTCTCATTGCCTACCCCTTAAGGAAGATAGAAGTGGAGAGTAAAAAATACACTTGTCTGTAGAGACACATACAATATCAATATGAAGTTGATCACTCAATTTTCCCTTACAGGAGCTATATGAAATTTATTTCAAATTGATATGGCAAACCATAGATTTTTTTCTTTAAATTTTGACAATCCTTGAATGCATTTTTCATGAGTTTTTTTTGTTGCATCAAAATTTCAAACAGTATACAAAAAACTCGATTTTCCAGACCATTTTGAAAGAGAGCATTTTGAAAATTTGGACAGATGAAATCATAGAGAAGAAATTAACGGATATCTATGGAAAACTAATCAGCTCTAGGTCTATGTACTGTGGAGGTTAATATGAAGTCGATCGGACTTATAGTAAGGGCTGTAGAGAGGACACAAAAAAAGATAATTCCGTAGGCCGAACGTCGAACGCCGCGCGCCGTACGCCATACGCCATACATACAAACACATCACGACGAAACTCAGTGTGCACTCTCTACATGATACCCGTTGAGAAATTGGTGTAAAAAAAATAAGCTTTAAAATTGTGAAATCATGACTCTCCACTATTCCATAGTGTGGAGAGTTAAAAGCAACAGAAAAATTACAATAATATTAATGTTTTAATGGTAGTTCCGCAAATTCTAAACCACAATTATTATAATTTACATACTTGTTTATTTATCGCGGTCAGGAAAAAACTTTGTAGTTCCAAACTAATTACATATGTTCGTGTCAAATAATTTATTGGTCTTCGTAACTCAGATGGTTGGATATCTGGCTGCAGAGCCAAAGGTACCGAGATCGGTTCCGGTGGAGACACCGTGTTTCTTCAGTCAGGATCCGTGAGACTCCAAGTCTCCAGAATGTGGCAACTTGTTATTGGGCACGTGTTAAATTTACATTTTGACTAAATATATATATTTTTTTAAATAATGAATAACATAATAAAGACATCCTCATACAATCCCCAAAATAAGCATACATGCTTGTGCAATAGGTAAACGAAATCGGTCGGGGCAGGA
The DNA here is from genome assembly GCA_963576475.1 of Molanna angustata. Lineage (NCBI taxonomy): Eukaryota > Metazoa > Arthropoda > Insecta > Trichoptera > Molannidae > Molanna > Molanna angustata. The sequence goes on along the minus strand of OY754979.1, from coordinate 13,789,263 downwards.
ATCGAACTCGCGACTACTGGATTAAGTAGTGCGTTAATCGCTCTGCCACCACCCATACTCATGCATATTTTATAAATAAACAAAAATATATATATATCCCAAATCATTGATGATAAATAAAATTGAAAACGCCGTTCGTTATCGCCAAGCGCTATTTTTACTCCTCACTAACCCAAGGTGTTATGATTTCGCTTTTTTTAATGGTATTTTTTACTGCAGATTATCAACTAGTATGTGTGTGTGTGTGTGTGTGTGTGTGTGTGTGTGTGTGTGTGTTTGTTTGTGTGTGTGCTATGTGCTGTGTGCCATGAACGGCGTGTTATTTTACTTTATCGATTATAGATTAAAGTACTCATTCGATTCTTTTCAAGATGGGTCCATGGCAGAGCGGTTAGCGCGCTGGGCTAGTAATCCAATGGTCGCGAGTTCGAATTCTGCCTCGACCGATTTCATTCACCTACAGCACAAGCATTTATGCTTATTTAACAAGGACATTTCATTTTTTATAAAAAATAAAGAAAAATAAAGAATTTTCAAATTTTGCAAATATGTATATCTAATACTCGCTTAGACCCCATTAGATTTTGAAGGATATTTTTTTTAACTGTCAAATATTTGATTGTGACTCCAAGCTCAGGAAACTTAAAATTTGAAATTTTTATTTTCAAATTGGTTAAAAGGCACACCACTTATATAAAATGGCATTGAAGAGTTATCAAGTTTTCATAATGCAATATTTAAATAAAAAATAATTTAACAAACTCATTTAATGAAAATGCTGAATATTTTCCACACAAAATTTGAATACTTATAGAATGAAGTGTTAATGAGGAGTTTAGCGTTGGCCACAACCCACTCGTTTTGTATGGTTTTGACGTTTGTTGTCCATTGTTGTAGAGAAAAACTGCTTATTTATTAGACGTTTTGATAGCGAAATTGAGACAATTAATCTAAAGCTTATATTATTTTGTAATGTTTGGTCGCCCTTCTGGGTTGGCGGATTTCAATACAAGTTTCAGTTTTCTTGTATGATATATGTATAATTTTGTCTTTGCTGTGTTATAAATGCGTTAAATTTTCAAACTCAATAGAGGGTATTAAATAAAAAAATCCAATATAAATTTATTGATTCTAAAACAAAATATTTGTAGCAAAAAATAATAATAATAACATGAATTCAACATTAAATATTAAAAAAAAATCAGACAAGGAATTACAAAAAATAAAAAAATATAGAGTACAGAGTCCAAGAGTGTATATTATGATTATTTTTATTTATGCTAATTCGAATAAATTCTCATTTTCCCATAAAAACATGTTTTTCTTACTTGATTTCCTATTTAGTATTTTTTTTTCTTTCAGCCAGTCATATACAAATTAAAATAATTATGTGTGTGTATTAACACTGTTATGAAAAAAAAGTGTACATTTAAATTATCAATAGATTATATTCTTTTCAAAATATTTCTCCCTTAACTGATAGCTACGAACTGATAGTTAGTATTGTTTAGTTTTTTGTCATACGTTTTCTATCTCATCTATGTAGAAGTTTGCGATATTTTTGTTTGTTAAATTATTTTTACATGAATATTGCTGTTATCTTTAGTATATTCCCACATGTTCATTTCATAACCATAAAAAAGGAAATACGACATCCTGCTTCATAAAACAATATTAATTCATCTCAGTTATTTATGAAAATCTAGCGTTAGTGGTCAGTACTTATAATTTATTTGTCAATTATTTATAATAATTTAATTTTAAAAACAAATTATTATTGAATATAAATTCACATCACACTTTTCATTTATGCTCTTAAATAGTGTTGTGTGTAAAACGTTCAATTTAATATTTAAATTTAATCTTTAGTGAAAAGTTAGTTCGTTTTTCTTTAAGTTTTTTTTAAGTCTTAGGGAAAAAAGGCTTTATTCGTCTAATTAAAACGTCAACACGATAGTTGTGTTAAATATAAATGTCATCCAATAATCGTTGATAATATTGTGAAATAATTTCAAAAACTGTGTTGTTTAGTGTTATTCATTGTTTAAAATGAGACTAAAAGACATCGTTTTGTGGATTTTATTGAGAAATATGAGTTTTGTTTTATTTTTTACAAAGGAATGCGATGGAATTAATACTAGATTGTCGTCTCAGTATGGTAATACAATTTTTACATTTTTATGAATTCTTTTATTAAATAAATTGTGTCAATTGATATTATTATTGAACCTTCTTTGATAACACAATTTAGGCATACAATTTATTTTTGACACTATTCATATTTGAAAATTCTTTACGCATATTATATGAAATTACACAAGAAACACAGTAAAAAAATAATGATTTACTTTTACTTAACTAATTTTACTTAATGGTATAATTTTTTTTAATGATATTTTCGCAAATTTTCATTATGTCATACGTACACACAAAAAATCTAATAGACGGAACTCATTAAAGTGTGCACTTTCTATATGACATCTATAGAAAAATTGGAGTATCAAATAAAAAAGGTTTTGAAAATGTGAAAACATGGCTCACGAATGAGAAAAATTGAATGAAAATAAAAAATGTTTTAATTTGATTTAGTGGGTACCTTCTGTACACATTACACAATAAAATATATAACGGTGCACAATGGCGGATTTATTACCATCCAACTGATACTATCGATTTTTTTTATATATGAATGTAAACGCGTAGATGCCGTCAAACTTCTTGAGTCTTTTATCCGTGGATGAGGGCGGTTTGCAAGACACAAATTTGCGATCTGCGCACCCACGTGACGGGCTCAAGTTGTTTTCTGATAACTTTTATACACTTTTTTCGTTTACTTTGTTTTGGAATTTCGTTTCTTTTATTTTGTAACAATCAAATGTACCTACATCCTCATACAATCCCTAAATCAAGTATGAAATGCTTGCGCTATAGGTGAACCAAGCATTTTATGCTTAATTTAGGTCTAGGCAGGGTGGGGGTTCGAACTCGTCATCATTGGTTTAAATTTGGATTTGTTTTTTTAAAATGAATGTCCTTGTTAAACAAATACATATATTATACATCTTCCTACGTTCCTTAAAATAAGCATAAATGCTTGTGCTATAGGTGAACGAAATATGTCGAAGCAGGATTCGAACTCGCGACCACTGGATTACTAACCCAATGCGCTAATTTTAAAGTCATTCTCTTTCATGGTATGTAATCGACATGTAAATAATAAAAAAAATGGGTAGTGTTTGAGAGACGTGAGGAAATGAGCTAGGGGACAACTATTAGATAAAGAAATATAATTAAGTGTTATTCGCAAGAGATTATCGCCTTATCATTATCGCCTTACAGATAATCTCGGTCTTCCCAGAGAATGTCCACCAATGACCCTCCGGAATGGTAAGATAAGAATGAAGCAGCGAGGAAGGATGGCAAGATTCCAATGTCATTGGGGCTACCAAATGATGGGACAGAGGTATGTCAACTGTACCCCCAGAGGATGGGACAGTCCACCACCAGTCTGTTATCGTGAGTTCATCCTTCTTTATTTTCTTCCTAATTTTGCTCACGAAACAACTAATTTAAGGGGGGGACTGCTGCCAACGTACCTATTTTTCAATTTAATATACCATCATTATTTCTTATCAAATCGTTTTGAAAAAAAAATTAGATAGTTTGGATATTAATAAACAAAAATATACCTTAACTTTTTGATAATCTTCTGTATAAATTCTTGTAGAAAAATAATGGCATACCCCGATTTTCAACGTTAATCATATATTTTTAATAAAATAAGGCGTAGAGTAATATATTTTTTTTTAAATTAAAGAAGACAAAAATATCTAGAAAAATATGATGTGACGTTGTATTAATGCTTCAGGTTTAGTAAATAAACCTAAAAAACATTTATTTTCCATTCAGCGCCATTGCGTAATAAAAGTTTTTTTGATTTATTTACTTAACCTGATGCGTTAATGCAACGTCATATCATATTTTTCCAGGTATTTTGTTCTTCTTTAATTTATAAAAAAAAATATTGCTCTATACCTTATATTTTTTTAGAAATTTAAGATAAATGTCTAAAATCGGGGTATGCTTATTATTTTCCTACAAGAATATATGCAGATCATAATCAAAAAGTTAAGGTATATTTCTCTTTATTAATATCCAAACTAACTAGGTTATTTTTTTTCAAAATAATGATGGTATATCGAATTGAAAAAATAGGTACGTTGGCAGCAGTCACCCTCTTAATACAATTATCTATATATGTTTTTATCTACACAATTTACCATATTATATCATATTTTTTAAAACCCTTATTTTACCCATCTTTTAAAATAGTGATGAACAAATGCAAGACGAAGAATATGACTATATGGTCATGGTTTTGACGATCTTGCTCCCCTGGTCTTTCATCAACAGGTGCCGTCATTGTCTTTCATACCTAGCCTTGTTCATAGTGGCAATCTTTTAGAAAACTTCTTATTTTACTGTAAAATATCAGTGATGAAAAAATAACAATATAAAATATTATAGAAATGGTCAATATATTTTATTAACTTCATAAACAAAGACATGTTATTTACCAAACCTAAAAAATATATAAATTTAGTACTTATTTTTTTACATAATTTAACTGCACACAAACAACACTAGGTAAAAAATTACAATGAGTAAGCTTAATATAATTGTTAAACTATCCCTACCTAGTGTCAATTACTTGTGGCAAACCAATTCATATAAGTAATAACATACTGGGATGTGAATGTGTAGTGGGTGAAAATGTGTAATGAGTTGTTATCTTACAAAGCTGATTTTAAATTGAACAGTAAGTTTCTATATTGGTAAGGCGAGTTATGGAAAATATCTAGTTGTAGGGTACTTTGATGCTTATTGTAAGTGGTATTGTAAGTTGTATTGATTACTATTATATCATTATTATCTATCTAAAAAACATTTCATTGTCCAAACATTTGTGACCCGCCTCCATGCTAATGGTTCTGGGCAGAACGTAAAGCTTTAGTCACTGAAGACCCCTATGCAAACTTAATAACGTCACTCCATCTAATCGGTGGACGACCACGAGATCTTCATTAGTCTACGCTGCTCATCACTATAAGCTTTTCGAGGGAATTTGGTTCTCTCCTGACAATGCTTCTAAAGAATTGAAGAATACGTCTGTTACAGACGATTCTTAATCAACTAGAATGCACATATTATTTCTTCTCTTGGCTGTCCATGGGATATTAGAAAAATATATATTTTTTTTATTTATAAAACGATTTCACGGTTTTTATTGAATATAAATATACTTTTAAATAACATAATAGACTCAAACGATCTTCTCCAAAAGATTAACTTTAATTGCCCTCTGAGAATAACAAGAACTACTTCCACATTTAGGCTTCCATAATGTACAACAAACTATTGCTAAAATTCATACATACAACGTGCTTGAAGTAATTATAATTCATTTTTTGGTGCGGTGGACATCCATCCATCCACACACAAAAGCCATATTCAAGTCTCAAGTTTTTGAGGCATTGATGAGGGGTTGATAACGTTGCAGGGATTCTGACTTCCCACTTCCTTCCATTCCTTTTCCTTCCTCAAGAGCACATTTACATATTTAATGTTATTTTTCCTTTCTATTAATTTTGTTCAGCTGTAGGTACCTCATATTGACTAAATTAATAACTTTTTATATATGGTCTCATTTTTATATATAGTAGTACTTTTTTCAAGACGAGAAAAATACCTGCAAACTGTTTTGGTTTACAATTTAAGTAACACTTATTTTTTGTAATGTATATTGTTTGACTGTTTGTTTGCTTAAAATAAATAAACTTATATTTGGTTCTGATTTTATTTTAAGGATCTGGATGTCCTACTCCGCCGCCTATAGCCAATGGAATCAACATAAATATGCATTCTCAGGCTGTACTAATGTACTTCTGCCACAATGGCTACCAGATGGTTGGCAATTCCGTCATATATTGCGATGGATCCAGGTGGAATGATACGCAGCCTAAATGCGTTGGTAAGTGCAACTCATGAGTTTATGAAACAACAATCCTGAATGAGTTTGTTTTGCAGGAATCAGTTGAAAAGAGTTAAAATTCACTGCATCCCATTGAAAATTTTTCATGTTCATTACAATCTTAAATTTGGATTAATCTATTACAATCTTCAAATTTGGAGGTGACCAAATATTTGCTTAAAACAAAAATGGTACAATTAAGGTTGCGCTGCAAATGTGAATCATGATGGCAGTTACAAAATAGATGACGGTTTTTTTTGTATTTTTGGCAACCAGAAAGAATGTTCAATGCCTTGATTTAATGCAGAAACAGGATTTAAAATGAAATTTGTTTATTTGTACCATACTTAATTTTTTCATAATACCTATGTAAACTTTAACTTAATTTTAGTAATATACATTTTATTTACTACGTTATCAAGTTATTTTGTACCTACATAAGATTTGTAAAAAGGATTTTTAATAAATAAATAAATTAATAAATTATAAGATATCTTACAAATTCAGTATAAATACATTTTCTTAGTTATGTAATCTTAATAATATACCCTCAATATTTAACATTTGTCTAAATGCTTTAAGAGTACTACCTCAGAACAGGCGTTCAGCCTAGTGAGATAGTAAAATTTCAATATTTTTACTATGTATACTTTTATGAAATGTAATTTATTCAAATATGTAAATAAAATAAAAATAAAAAATGAATAAAATGTCACAATTTGAGGTGACAATATCACAATGCGCTCATTCTAGACTCCTAGACATAGATAGTAGACATCCTTCTTTGAATATCGAAAATGATAATTAATCGAAATATATTCGAAAAAAAATATTAATTAAAAAAAAATTGAGGTTATGTTGCATTATGTAGGTATCAATTACAAAGCATATATTGTAGTCTCTGAATACTCATCTTTCTAGAGGACTCCAAGAACAAAATATCGCTTTCGTGTGACTTCGAAGATGAGGATATGTGCGGCTGGAGACACGACCCTCTGCATGACTTTGATTGGAAAAGACAGAAAAGCTCTAAGCAGACTTCTCTCGTTGGGACTGGACCATGGTATGATCATACCAAGGGAGTTCTCAAGGATGGTAAGTTTTTTTTTTGTCTTAAGATAATTCAAAAAAATAGTTTATATTTTTTTCCTATAGACTGGAGTCAGGTGATAAAAAAAAACAAAGATGGTGATATCAGTTTTAAGATGCAGACAAGGGAGTTCGATTTTCTCTTCACTGAATTAGTCTTTGGATGTGAAGAGGACGAAGAAACATCTCTTCTTTTTAAGAGTTGAGGATTCTTTTTTCAATATTTTTTATTCATTCATTCATTCATACCATCACGGCATATCCCACATTGTGGGGTAACCAGCGAAAGGTGTGCGGGTGTGCATTGCCTTATAAAAGGGATCACAACACATCTGTGAATACCCACACACCAGTCTCGTCTCACCCAAAAGGCACTACATTCAGAATGGGTGGTGAACCTCATTGCTGAACTATGTCAGATGTTATTGTTGCCTGTTGTATTTTCGATTACCCGGCTCTTACGGGACACTCGAAAACAATAATAGAAAAGAGTGGTAGCACTATTCTAAGCCGGTGCCTCACAGCTAAAAAGATAAGTATTACAATCCGCCTATTTCAAGGATCCCTAGCGAAATATTCTTTTGTTGCACTTTAGATACCATTTTTTTTTATTTTGAAGCCTTATTACCTAATTGTAAACGAAATGAGTTTGTAAAATTATTTTTGATTTAAACATTTTATTATGAAAACTTAATAATTCTTCAATGCCTTTTCATGAAACTGATGTGATTTTTTCGATGTTTTAGTAATTTGAAAATAAAAATATCAAGTTTTAAGTTTCCTGAGCATAGAGTCACATTGAAATATTTGACAGTTGCATCATTTGGAAAGAATCAAATGAGAACTTTAGTCAATAATCGACAGAGAAGAATAAATACCTACGCCATGCATAGTACCTACACAGCATACACATACAGATACATTGTGATGAAACATTCAGAATACAATCTCAGCATGAAAACTTGTTGATAATCTGCAATAAAAAAATAATCTTAAAAAATGAGAACTCAAAACTCCTCACTATATCCCCTTGGGGTAGTGAGGAGTAAGAATAATCACGGTTTCGAACAATTTTGTCAGTATTTAATATTATCAATAAAACACGTTCATTCTTTTCATTCCAACATAATGAAGGTATTATGCAGTGACGGATATATAGTATTATGGGGGCCCAATGCGCGCAAGCATTTGTAAGGTCCCCAGATGCACTTTAATTTTAGATGCTCTCTTTCTCGTATAAGTAATGAGAATTAATAAATTTTTTAAATCTTATTTTTTATTAATTAAATCACAATTAAAAAACAAGCGCGTGCCTATTTTACTTTCTTAAAAATTTCATTATCTTTACACACTTTTATTAAACTTCACCTATCTTAACGTACTGGAATTTTCAATTGATTTTAAACTAACTTCCGACCAATTAAAACTTTAAGAATTTGTGTATTACCAGCAATATTCATTTTATATTTTTAAAAAGTTGAACAATTTAGTAATTCATACAAAATTAGTATAATTGTTAAAGAGGCTTAGGTCCGAATGCAGAGTCCTACCTAAATACTAAATTCTAAATACCAACCATGTTTTCATTGCACAGTCGCTCACTTTGTTAAGAAGATCACGTGGCTTCCTAACTCATGGTAGCGTTCGGAAAGACGCTCGGCGATCGCTCGGCGATGTTAGAGCGTCATCCTAAGCGTTCGGAATTCATCGAGCGATTCGCGCGGCGATTCACTCTGCCCGTTCGGAATCACGGTTGACTCGCACCAAAGTCGCCCAAGTCGCTCGATGAAATAGTAGGGTGAATGTCGCTCCTGTCAAATTTTTAAATTTTTTGGCGGGATTTATGAATTTTCGCATAGTCAAAGTGACATTTTATTTGGCGGCAATTTATAATTTTTCACATAGTCGTCAACACTTTTAGTTTGGTATGGTTTTAGTTGGTTTTATTTGTATTTATAATTTAATTTATTGAATTATTTATTAATTATAATTTACAAAAATGTAAATTCATACAAAATAAATCCAATGGATGTAAATTCATACAAATTTATCATGGATAATAATGGTCAACCACAAAGAAATGTGGAAGGCCATTATTTAATAGTAAACATCAACAGTAAGTGTATTTTGTTTTATGAAAATAATGTATTTTTTAATGAGTGGTTATCATTTTAAGGGAAATAAACAATTTTTGAATGCCCAAAACACGAAAAGTTCGTGAAAACTATGTGTGTCAAGATAGAAGTGAGTGGCGTTCAGTTCTCTCTGTCTACCCCGTGAGGGACATGGCGTGATGGTATGTATGTATGTATTTGATCCAACACTTGTATCCCTTTTTATGACAAATCTGACATTTATTTTATTTTATTCTGGGAACAGACAGTTATATAAATGAGTGTGTTGTGGCCAACGCTAAACTCCTCACTATCAAGTCATTCTATAAAGTGTTCAAATTTTGTATCGAAAATTTTCACCATTTTCATTAAATGAGTTTGTCAAATTATTTTTTCATAACATTCACAATGGGTGACAGGGAACCTCGATATTGCTGAACTTTATGAGATATGTTCGTTGGGTGGATGCAGAACTATTATAAGTCGCATTTTTTAACGAATATCACTTTTTGATGTAAATATGTTCGCAAGAAAAAATCTTAAATTCTTACGAATAATACGAATCACTTGTCACAACACGTTTACTACTTTTAAAATTAATAAATTATTACCTCGTTATTATAATGAAAACATCCGATAAACACCAAAACAAAATATACAACCTCTATTTTATTATAATTTTTGACCAAAGTGACACAACTGAAGTAACACCAAACTCGTAATTTTAAATTTCCCGCGCCCGCGTAATTTTAAGTCACCCCAACATCGTTCAGTCAAGGCCCTCTGGATTGTTCGTCGTTCGTTTTCCTCTAGACAGGCCGCAAGGTAGGGGAAAAAAAATGGCCGACTTATCAGTCGTATGGAGTTTGACAGCTATCCATATTGGCGGATTGTTCTTTTTCTCATGTTCATAGAACATGTTTTATATACTTGAATGTGACAGATCAGATTTGAATAAAAACATTTTTTCATTTATAATGTTCATTATGACATAAAAAAATAAATTTTATAAATCTACATAGTACAAAAAATCATTTTACGAATTTTTCAAGGTCAATTTTGCAATCTTTAAATAATTCATATTGCATCATTGCATTATGAAAGTTATATTTATAAAAAAAATATTGAGAAAACCTTAGATTATATATGAGAAAACATAATATTTATTCAGAGTAATTGTATAAAAAGTTTATATCAAAGAATGACAACAAATTAGTATCTTGTTACACGAGCAAAATACAGAATAAATTGTCAAATTTATATAAATAATTATCAGGGAAATCGAGCTTCCTTCAATTGTTTTCAATATTATCATCCAGAATGAGCTAGGTACGTTCATTTATTTTAAATATAAAGAAATCTCGAGCACCTAAATAACCAATTATACCTACAATATAATATAACCTCCTCTTTTTTTCAATCGGTTAAAATTTAACTACTGTACCAACAGATATTCTGTACAAGAAATAGTATATATTCATCATAAGGTTGCAGAACAAAACAACGGTAATAACCATATTCAAATTATAATTGATATACTTATGTCTAGAGATGTGCCAATATAGAGTGAAATATAGAATGCCAATTTGTCTATCTTGGGTACAGGATCACATACGAGATGGGCGTTCAAAGAGTGAAATAGATAATCTCATCCACCAAGCAAAACTTGCCTTAAACAATCAAAGATCTTTGAGTCCAGCAACTCCGGAAACAATTAGTAAATCTGTGTGGAGTATTTTGCTGTACCTGTATGGTTTTCACACATTATGCAAAGGTGAGGTCCTCAGCAAAATCAATTAAACTAGTCACAATACAACATGTTGATCACCATATTGAAAAGGCATACAAATTGGATGGTCATGCGTTGTGACATGAGCATCTCTTACACATCTTGTTGGAGGGAATAATTGAGGGATCGACTGACAGAAGGCGTTCCCGCTGGGAGTATATGGAACAGGTGTGCATCGCTGAAGACCAAACGGAGTGGAGGAAGAGATTTACTGCCAAACAATCTCCAAGATGGAAACTGAACAAGTAGAGCTTATATTAAAAGATATTTTTTATCAGTCTTGATACAAAGAGTTATGAATTATTCTAGGTAAATTGATAACTAACTATTCATATTGCATTGTTAATATGTTCATTAATAATATTTGATACATTTATAATTCAATTATCGTTTACTAACTGTATAAAATTTTGAAAACAAATAAATATCTAGGCACATGACTAATTTCAGCAAAATACTAATAAAGTTAATATATTATAAATTATTATCAGGGATATTGAGCTTCCTTCAATTGTTTTGAATATGATTTATTATCTATAACGACCAACGTTCAGCTGTTTAAATATGAAAAATCTAGAACACCTATGTAAAGAACCAATTGTAATAATAAAATTATAAACTTAATTATGTAACTACAAATGATATTCCCTATTAGAAATTTATCTCCTAGAAATTTTAAATTGCATTTTCTAGTCTTTTAACATAATCTAGTCTTAAAAATTTTGCTTGTTTGATCATATAAAAATACTTGACATGATGCATAATATATAGGTACCCTATTAAAATGCACATTTGTAATTTTCTTCTACTAAATTTTATTGACTAACTATTTTTGCTCTAGACGAGCATTCTCTTGAGTAGTGGACCACTCAGAATATGCTCGTCTAGAGCGAAACTAGTTATTCAATTAAATTTAGTTGAAGAAAATTATAAATCTGTATTTTATTGTAATATATTATAATCAAATTCCATCAAGTATTGTCGATAGAAAAAGTTAAAAAAATATGTATACTCAATTACTTCCAAATACCCACCATCTCCTTAGGTCTTCTGTTTCACAAAAAAACTTTTCTTCGAAACCTCATATATTTACAAGGTTTATAATCAAAATACTGTTAGAGAAAAAAGGTTGTTTTAATATAAAAAAAACACAAAAGTATTTGTTTAAAATTTGTCAATAACATAGAAGCATTTTCTGTAAAACTACAAACATACTGCAGTTGTCTTTACTAATGGCACCAGTTATTGACTTTCTTTATTAAAAATAAACAAGATAATATCCGCCAGTTCTAATACATCTACCACGAAGAACTGGCAAAGAAAACTGATGTCTGATATTGAATTTAAAAAATATGTATCCAGTTGAAACATTCATTCTTGTTTATCATACACTTCAATTTCATGTATCATTGTGTACGTATAGAAATATGAGTAAATAATTTCTTCAAATTCTATTGAGGAATTTAAAATACATGATACAGGAATAGGAAAAGGGATGGTGTATTGAGGCGAACTTGAAATTAGCGATACAATAAAAGAACAATATTCTTATTCCGAGCCACAGTGAACAAAGTGGAAATCATGTTATGAGATATAAAAAAAAAATGCGCTTAAATTTTGCGAAATCATGACTCTCCCCTATTCCATAGTGTGGAGAGTAAAAATGTTCAAGAGATATATAGAATTCTTTATACGGGTTAATGACCCCGTTTTCCTGGGGTAGGTAGAGAGAAGCGAGCACCATACATTGCCTCACACACATTCATTCGTCTGTTATTTAAACATATTAAGATTTATCCTTTCCTTTGAGAATTTGGTTTACATAGTCATTATACAGCTCTATGAAATATTCATTATTTTTGTTTAGACAGAAGGCACTACTAATAGTTTACATTTCAAATTTCCAGTTATGATTTAAACAGTCTGTTTATGTTATGCCCATTTTAAGATTGTATACATTCTTATCAACAATAAGTTTGAACAATTGATGTGTTTTTAGTTTTTGAAATAAATACATAGGTAGTTACTATTGTTGCAAATATTAAACATGTTCATAGCATCATGTGTTCTCCAAGCTAATTCAGAAATTAAATTCTACATTTGGTAACCCAAAAATTCATTATTGTAAATATTATGTTCATCAATCAAAACATTTTACATAACTAAAATACAGATTATTCCACACACATAAATTTTACATACATGGCCTTATTTATTTAGATTCAGATCCTTCATACATATTATTTTGGAAAACACAAAAGTTATTGTTATCTATACAAACATTTCTCTTTCCAAATATATTCATTCACATTATTCTTCAATAGATTAGCATTTAAAAACAGCTTTATATTTCTTACTTTACTCAAGTTTTCAATTGAACAAATATATCAGAAGATCAAGATATCCTGTGCTGAACGAAAAGTCAGATACACCTTTACAAAGATGCTGAATATTCTAGATGGTGTATTGAAGAAATCAATACACCTTGAGGTCCAGGCTCCTAAGTTAAATTGTAAACGTTATCTCCAAGTGCTTGGCGATAACGAACAGCGTTTACAATTTGACTTAGGAGCCTTAATTAGATGTCTAGATTTACTGCATAACTCACTTCTTTGCTGAGGTGTATCAAACTAAATACAACTTTATACATGGATATCTTTCATTATATATAATTACTTTTTCATTGAAAAAATATTCAATTAATCATGCATACATTCACACATATAAATACCTTCTTTTATAAATTTTATCGAAACTGTAAGGAACCATTCAGTAGGTAGTCAATTATCAACGTACAAAAATACAGCAATTATTAAAATTTATACTTCTGTCTAGGAAAAAAGAATGACTGATGAAAATACTTGTACATAATATAATCATTTTACTTATTTATAATATACATGACATTTTACATAAAGAGGTTTGACAACAATAATAAAAGGTATATAAAAAAATTAAATATTATATATATTTAAGACAGAGACAATGGAAGGGTACACATACACATCCAGACCATTGACACACTACAAATTCTCTCATTAACAAATTACATAAAAGAGAATATCAAAAATTCCACGTTTAGGGTAAGCGTATATTTTTATAATAATACATTTACTCTTTTTTTCACCCTGTAATGACATGTGGTGATATTATTGTCAAATTACTATTTATTTAAAAAATATACTTTTTAATATACTTCTTCTCCCACACAAGTCTACCCGCAAACCTCTGACTCTATGGATACTAGGAAAACCGAGCAGACGTTGTCTTGCCTGTGTATAGATAAAAATGGTTGATCCGTATGTTTTATTTTTTAAGATTATAATTAGAATCTCTCATTATTATTCTGTCCCTTCCATAACTTCAGACACTTTCGTCCCTCCTCAGTCACTTCATTCCTTCCTCAGTCCCTCTTCCATCACTCCTCATTCACTTCAATCACTTCAGTCCCTCCTTAGTCACTTTAGTCCCTATTCCATACTTCATCAGTCTCTCTTCAGTCATTTAAGTCCTTCCTCAGTCATTTAAGTCTATCCTCAGTCACTTCTGTCTCCTCAATCACTTCAGTCCCTCCTCAGTCACTTCCGTCTAATAAATATTTTCCTGTAATAATGCGTTATGTGTAATATTAAAAAAAAATACATTTAAATTAAAAAACATTCTTGGGTATGGACTGAACGAATCCCCAATGTTTCATTGCAATATCAAAAAGATCATTTTAAAAAAAATTTGGACCGACTTATGTTACCCTGGTAGCATAATTTTCAAATCCTCATAGTTTCATTTTTCAAAACTTTTTAGTGACAAGTCGAACAAATACTTATGTAAATAAATTTTAATGCAAAATCCTTCTCCGGTGCGCGCTGAACAAATCCTCAAAGTTTCATCGCAGTCGGATGTGCGGTTTAGGAGTCCATCGATCACATACAAAGAAACAAATATACCAACATCCACTTTTATATATCCCCTTTTTGCAAGAACAACGTAACATATAGAAATGTGTTTTTTTTCTTCAATCCTCAAAAACCGTGACGTGATTAACTTTATTCTCTATGAAAACATATTTATTAAAAAAATTCAAACCTTTTTAATTTTTTTTATACTTAGTTCGGTATCTTTAAAATATATCTTAATTTCAAATGATTCACATAATAATTAAAAATGTTACAAGAGCAAAAGGACAAAATTTAACACCGTATAAAATTATTTTTGATTTTAAATTCCAGTTACTAATATTAAAATTCAAAGGTTGGTTTGAAATGTTGAAAATCTTGGTGATTTTATCGGATTGATCCCAAGCTTCATTTTGTTTGTTGGTTCGGACTACGAAATCTGTTTTTCTTTTTTATGGTTCCTTACGACGAGGTGGCAATTTCTTTGATAAATATTCTGGTAGATTGGAGAACACTGATGGTACAGCATCTTTTTTCAACCTCAATCTTTTTCGATGTACATTAATGATTTGACCTGAAACATTGAAACATAATTATTAGTCAATTTATTTATGGTGATAAATGATAGTTTGATGGAACATAATAAATGTCTAAACTTGAACGCACTTATTGTAAAGTTCTTTATATATAATTTTTTGTATATTTTTTTGTTTGTATGATTCTTATTTGTCGGTAAGATATCTGACTCTGAGATAGGTCTTGGGATCACAGTTTTAAATTGCGTTTTCTGTCTAAATTTGTGAGACTATAAATATCATAAATCAAAGATATTTTGATAAGATCAAAGTTTAGTATGAAAATGTCATTCATCAAGTCTGAATCTGATCTTAAAATCAACTTCATGGGTAGCCATGCTGGTTTCTTTTTTGAAGTATGTGATTTGACTTTTCATAGCCGTATGAAAAGATTTGTTAACCTTAATTTTCATTCCAAACTTATTTTGTACGTTTTGGTATATTCTTGTGTATTGCTTTTCGGGCAACTACTATGTTAAATATTATCTAACATGCATCCAATAACAAGTAAGTTGCTACATTCTGGAGACTAATTATATTTATCTTCGTGTCTCAGAAGTCAGATATCTATACATACATACCATCACGCCATGTCCCTCACGGGTAGGCAGAGAGAACCGAACGCCACGTTTTTCTATCTTGACACACATTCATCGCCTCATCAACATTCATATATTGTCTTATACACGTTCATCTGTTGTTCACGCTTCTTACATTTCCATCTTTCAGAATATTGTTTACATGGTCGTGCCATACTTTTCTTGGGCGCCCCCGACCTCTTATTCCATTCCTGTCAGCTTTATATATTTTCATCAGGCGTTCTTCATTCATTCTCCCCAAGTAGCCAAACCATCTCAATGTGTTAACTTTAATTCTGTTAATTACATCTTTCTTCATCTTACATTCTTTCCTTGTATCTTCATTTCGAACTCTGTCATATATCATTCTGTTACAAATTCTTCTAAGCGATCTCATTTCAACTGCATTTATTCTGCTTTCGTACGACTTCTGCCATGTCCAGGTCTCACTAGCATACGTCAGTCACTTACAGAAAAATCACTTACCATCTGTGCAATTAAATGTATCTTCCTTAACTATGTCTTCTTCGCGAAAATGCTTTATACACACACTTGTATATGGAGAAGCAGTTAGGTTGGCTCTTGGTATGCTTTGAATCCATTGCCTTCTTAATGCATCAGTTTTAGGAAAAGAAAAGCAATTTGTATACTTCTTATTGTAATTGGACTGGCATCCAGGAGCACGACAGCCCTTCATATTTCTGTAAAACATTTAATTGATTTAATTGACAAAATCAACAGAAATTTATATTGTAACTATAAGGAGCGGGTAAATAAGAAATTTATCAATTTTAGAATACCTATATTATACCGGTTGTCATGACAGTAACATAAAATATCTGAAGAAAGGATCTCGATACAAAAAAATATAAATCACAATCCAAACCTAGCCACGGTTTTAAATATATTTTCTAAAATAAAGATATTTATTTGAAATCAGAAATTCCCTCAAAATTGTCTACATTATAATCGATGGACTCAAATTTGTTTTCCATAAAACATGTAAGGTGGTTTGGGAGAAATTTTGAAAAATAAACGCATCGTAATACTATTCATGTATATTAGTTCGTTATACAATCAAAAACTAAATTTAAACATAAACATACAAAAACACATTATAATTCTATGACAAAAACAAATAATTCAATAATGAAAATATTAATCAACCCAATAATATGATTGTGAACGAATACGATCGCCGTGTCACATTTTAGTCGCATTAGTGTGATCATATTTCGAAATATACATATATATATATATTTTTCTTAAATAATATGCACTACATCATAATAAATTTGTGTTTAATCACTTCTAAACATTAGATTACAATTTTAACGACAATATTGTATCAATAAAATATTTCATAACCATGAAAATGTTTCTGACATTACATTTCAATGTATTTACGTTATATATCAAAAATTATAGTAAATAACCAAACAAAATAATATGAAAACGCTTAACTAATGTTTAATATTAATAAATAAATGATAAAAACAATTATATTTGTACTTACGGAGATTTAAAAAACAGCACGACAAACCAACACTAACCGAAAACGAATCAAAATGTACTGATTTCTATGCAAAAACAGACGCCAAGACGCGTAAACCCCCGACTGATACGTCGGCCATATTGGAAAATATTCTCTCATACATTACGGCATGATATAACTGCAAAAACTGCAAATCCAGAGGGCGCTGACTGAGCGATGTTGGGGTGACTTAAAATTACGCGGGCGCGGGAAATTTAAAATTACGAGTTTGGTGTTACTTCAGTTGTGTCACTTTGGTCAAAAATTATAATAAAATAGGGGTTGTATATTTTGTTTTGGTGTTTATCGGATGTTTTCATTATAATAACGAGGTAATAATTTATTAATTTTAAAAGTAGTAAACGTGTTGTGACAAGTGATTCGTATTATTCGTAAGAATTTAAGATTTTTTCTTGCGAACATATTTACATCAAAAAGTGATATTCGTTAAAAAATGCGACTTATAATAGTTCTGCATCCACCCAACGAACATATCTCATAAAGTTCAGCAATATTGAGGTTCCCTGTCACCCATTGTGAATGTTATGAAAAAATAATTTGACAAACTCATTTAATGAAAATGGTGAAAATTTTCGATACAAAATTTGAACACTTTATAGAATGACTTGTTAGTGAGGAGTTTAGCGTTGGCCACAACACACTCATTTATATAACTGTCTGTTCCCAGAATAAAATAAAATAAATGTCAGGTTTGTCATAAAAAGGGATACAAGTGTTGGATCAAAGACATACATACATATATACCATCACGCAATGTCCCTCACGGGGTAGACAGAGAGAACTGAACGCCACTCACTTCTATCTTGACACACATAGTTTTCACGAACTTTTCGTGTTTTGGGCATTCAAAAATTGTTTATTTCCCTTAAAATGATAACCACTCATTAAAAAATACATTATTTTCATAAAACAAAATACACTTACTGTTGATGTTTACTATTAAATAATGGCCTTCCACATTTCTTTGTGGTTGATCATTATTATCCATGATAAATTTGTATGAATTTACATCCATTGGATTTATTTTGTATGAATTTACATTTTTGTAAATTATAATTAATAAATAATTCAATAAATTAAATTATAAATACAAATAAAACCAACTAAAACCATACCAAACTAAAAGTGTTGACGACTATGTGAAAAATTATAAATTGCCGCCAAATAAAATGTCACTTTGACTATGCGAAAATTCATAAATCCCGCCAAAAAATTTAAAATTTTGACAGGAGCGACATACACTCTACTATTTCATCGAGCGACTTGGGCGACTTTGGTGCGAGTCAACCGTGATTCCGAACGGGCAGAGTGAATCGCCGCGCGAATCGCTCGATGAATTCCGAACGCTTAGGATGACGCTCTAACATCGCCGAGCGATCGCCGAGCGTCTTTCCGAACGCTACCCAGGTCGCACCGGTAGAGCGATTCACTCTGATTTAGATCGCGGCCCATATCTCTAAATACTTAGCGCATGCGCGTTGGCGTAAACTTACATTTGCGAATTGTCAAAAAGTAATGTTGATCGCGAGGAACCTTACGAGTGGTTTAATACTAAAATATGAGATGTTTTCGAAGGATGATGATTTTAGCGACTTGTATTTGGTGATTAGGTAATACTTCTTCTTCTTCTCTGCGTGCCGTATCAGGTCCCCCCGACGTTGGCGATCACTCTGGAGAATGCCTCTCTGTCCTGCGCCATTCAGACTAGCTCTCCTACCTGCGTTATTCCAGTCCACTGCCGGATATTGCGCAGCCAAGACATCTGCCTTCTCCCTACTCCACGACGACCCTCAATCTTGCCTTGTATTATCAGTTGCAACAATTTATACTTTTCTCCTCGCAGAATGTGGCCCAAATATGATATCTTACGAATTTTTATATTTGTCAGAAGTTCTCTGCTCGTATGTGCTTGACGCAAAACTTGTACGTTGGATATTAAATCTGTCCACGGTATTCGAAGCATTCTTCGATGAATCCACATTTCAAATGCTTCTAACCGGTTCATTGTATTGACTTTAAGCGTCCAAGTTTCGCAACCATACAACAGGACGGACCAAACATAGCACTTTATCATTCTCTGACGGAGTTTCAAATTAAGGCTGTCATTGCAGAACAGTGTTCTCATCTTGTTGAAAGTATTTCGCGCTATTTCAATTCTGCGTTTTACCTCAACATCGGGGTCTAAAGATTGTGTAATGACACTGCCAAGATATGTAAATTTTTCCACTCTTTCAACATTTACACCTTTTAATTGTAGAGACGCTGCGGAGTAGTCCAGTCGACCAAAGGTCATCCATTTGGTTTTATTCACATTAATGTTTAATCCCAACTCCTCTCCAGTAGCACATATATCGTTTAAAAGTTTCTGGAGGTCCTCAATGCTGTCCGTTAATATAACTGTGTCATCTGCATATCGGATATTGTTTATTATCATTCCGTTAACTTTCACTCCTTCATTTGAAGTTCCTACTGCCTTTTTAAATATTCTATCTGAATATAAGTTAAACAGGAGGGGCGATAAAATGCATCCCTGTCGTACTCCACGTTGAATAATTACAGCATCACTGTTGTTATTTCCAATTTTTATTTCTGCTGTTTGGAACCAGTAGAGATTTTTAATGAAATTTAGATCCTTGGAGTCAATATTGCACTCTCTGAGCATCTCTAACAATTCAGCGTGCCTTACTCTGTCAAACGCTTTTTCATAGTCTATAAAGCAAGCAAACATTTCCTTTCGTTGGTCTTTGCAATTTTGTAACAAAACATTAATTGCCAGTAAAGCTTCTCTTGTACCGAACGCATTTCGAAACCCAAATTGAGAGAAAATTCAGAAAATTCAGTGATCTATACAAGATGTCGAAAATTCGCTGGAATTTCAGTAGGTAAAATCGTGACATCGAGCTGTCAGTGTGAGCTTGGTTTCATGTGCTTGTGTTGTTTGACGTTAAAAAGATATTTTTAACGTCAACATAAACTCATGCAAAACTATTTACCTATCTATTTTCTTCGTACACAATAATGTGAAGGTCTACGCCATCGACGTTACGTTTGGCGTAGTATTTAGTTAGTGATGTCTCTGCAACACAATTGCTAACTTAAGAATATTTACCGTATGGACAGTTGACCTTGAGGACAATTCACCGCACGGACAATTGACCGTGGGGACAGTTGACCGTACGGACAATTGATCGTGAGGACAATTTATCGCATGGACAATTGACCGAATGGACAATTCACCGTGCGGAAATTCTTAATAACAGAAAAAAACTTCCTTTTTTTCGTATGAGTTAGTTAAATAGCGTGAAAAAAAAAAGTTCGTTTATGGCGACGAACCGATTGCCCTCTTTTTTTAATTCAAAATACTACGAGAAATCCAATGTGTCGGCATTATCATCAAAGTGTTTCATATATTAGAAGGTAGGTAGGTAATTTAGTGTGCATATGCCCAAGATATACAAGGGCCTTATGTACCATTTATATCATTTCACTGTACATAGATTATTTATGGTCTGTATTTGAATTTGTTTGCTGTATAAAACAACAGCATTTAACATTGGCATTATGGATGAAAACAATCTACGCACTGGCGTGATTTTTTTTTTCATTCTTCATTCCAACGAAAAGAAAAGATTAAAAAGTGTGTCCTCAAAAATATTTTTGATTTTTTTCTTTCAAACTGAAGTTGATAATATATGAAAGAAAAATATGTTCAGATAAATGAACTTACATAAATAAAGATATCCACTCCATACATCAATAATTATTAGCTTACAATAATATTATGATAAGTAGTATAGTTAGGTACATGTTAATCTGTGTGTCATCATACAGTGTATTTATCTCCAAACATACATACATACCATCAAGCTGTTTTCATATTCTGGGTAGGAAGAAAGGACTGACCTCTCCATACTATCCTATCTTGACATACATACCTACATGTTTTGTAAAGATAACAAAATATCTTAAAATATTCAATAATTTGGATTTCATAGTTTGGTACGTATACTTCACTATCACCATGCATCACTATCGCCATCGACAGTTGGATCTCATGTGTTACTAGTTCTAAAAATACTTTTAAACTTTTCTAGATTATAATGTATTTTAATTTTTGTATTTTTTTATGAAATTGTAAAATAAATAAAGTTAGTCGTACAGTACCCCCTATTCAGTAACTATTGTAACTAAAATAGGAACGTTCTAAAATTGTAGATTATAGATTTACTGTCTTATCTCAGCGTTATAAAATATCAACTTGGACTAAATGGAATAGGAACGTACCTTTATTGGCCGGAACGTTCTTAAAAAGTTACTGAATCAGACGTATATAATAATTATGAAATTTTCATTATTATTCAAAATACGTCTAATTCAGGAACTTTTTAAGAACGTTCCGGCCAATATAGGTACGTTCCTATTCCATTTAGTCCAAATATATATTTTATAACGCTGAAATAAGACCGTAAATCTAAAATCTACAATTTTAGAACGTTCCTATTTTAGTTACAATAGTTACTGAATAGGGGGTAATATAGTGCTATAAACGATCCAACTCTTATAATAATAACAATCATTACCTTGCACCCTGCGCAACTGGCGAGTTTATTGCCATATGGCAATTTCTTACAACTAACCAGTGTTTCCGGCTTAGAGAAGCAATATTTGCGTGGGAAATGAATTAAAATAAATTTCTCCTATGCACGAACCCGCACGAAAATTTCTCCTATGATCGAACCCGCACATAAGCCAAACGGCTTACCAACTGTGCCACGGCGGACACTTTTTTTAACTAATTCATGATAGGAAATTAAATAAATGATTATTTATGTTAGACATTCACTTTATTTTTCACACAAAACATTCATTTTATAACACAAATATAGATGAAATACATGTTCAAACATAATCACAAATAGATATTTCATAATACATCGATTATCACGAAAATACACAAAAATATTCAAAACACATGTGTGATAGATGATATAATATATCATATAAAATATAATTACATATTTTTTTACCCTTCTGAAATGATGCTTTTAAAGCTGTTATATACTTAATACATTATTTAACAACAAAAAAAAACACTGGACCCAAATAACAACCCTGGGATATTTCAAATACAAAAAAAAATATCATAAATATTTTGTCAACGATAAATAGGTATTTTTTCAAACATTTTAAATAAATATTATGTAATCATGTATATCATAAAAAAATATCAGAGATATCAAATAGTCTTATTATCAATTTCAAAATATTAACTATTCGAATGTTTATTATTGAGTTTAAGTTCAAAGACTTTTTTTGTACTGTGATGGACCGCATTTTGAACTTTTTATATTAATTTTCTTAATTGACTGTTATATATATTTTTAATGACATTTTAACTGTTTATATTTAATTTGTGCGATTGTATCTTGTAAAACATTAATATAAAGTGATCTTATGTTTGTAATTAAAATAATTGTTAAATCTTTGTTTTTAATTTTGTGCGCATTATAAAATAAAAAATAATAATTTATGTTAACACTGCACGTACATATTTTGGGCAGGTATAAATGACTATATTGATAATTTATAACATATTTTGATAATTACGTTTATACATATAGATATAATTATAACAATTAGTTATATAATAATATTTAGATATATGTTGATATGTTATAAAAAATATAAAAATACTTGGTAATTGTTCTATTGTGTTTATTTGATTATTGACGCGTTTCGTGCAAAGCACATCGTCAGAATATGTGATGACGATGTGCTTTGCACGAAACGCGTCAATAATCAAATAAACACAATAGAACAATTACCAAGTATTTTTATATTTTTTATAACATATCAACGTACAATGGAGTTCTATCAAGAATTGTCGATCGACAAACTAAACTTATTTAGATATATAATATAATAAGGAATATTAATACATGGAACATTTAAACAATTATTTAAGATCATGTTTTAATCATGAAAATTATTTAAATCAATCCATTTTAAAAATGGCGACTCGTTTTTTTTAAACGTTTCCGCAATTTATTTATATTAAACAGTTTTTTGATTTTGTAAGAACTTCTTGAAAAATATACGTGTTTTCCGACATTACAGAAATAATAGCCTTATTTAAAAAAACTTTTAGGAAATGGATAATAATAATAATATTTATTTTAACTTGATAAAATACATACAGGAAGTTTTGAACGTGTTATTTATAGCGAAGAAAATAAAATAGTTGTTGGGAAGTACCATGATTTTTAGTTCCTCCAACAAATCTTAGTCTATCTAACTAGGAGAAATTCCTGTTTTAAGACATACGATGTTTTAAGATTTATAAAGCATACGATATATCTTCTCACTTTATTATACTGTGTAGGTAACAGTCGCGTAACTATCGCCAGGCAGTTCGGGGCAAAAGCCCGAGGCCCCGCGATCTAAAGGCCCCGGCAGGGGCCATTATATCTAAGATAAATTAATCTCATTAGGGTTCATTTATTCACTAAAGAAGAATGTTTTTCTTAAGGTTTTTGAAAATAAAATGTGAAAATAAAATCGCTGCGCGGCTGTTTTTAACTGTCCCTATTTTTTCATTAAATTCCTCTAGTTTCTTTTAAATAAAATTTAGGAAATATAGTTTCGCCATAATAATCTGCCACTAACTTAGTAAGTGTTTTGAATGATATTAAAAAAATATCTCTGGTAAATGAGGGGATCGTTTTGCACCGAGGCCCCCAGTTGATTTGTTACGCCACTGGGAGGAAACTGTACATACATTATAAAAATTATACAATTATCATCAAATTGTAGAAATTACTAATATTTTGAGCGTCAAAAAAAATCTCAAATTTTAAAAACACGTCAATTTTCAACCGTAATTTATCTATCAATTAAAGTGATAAAAAAATAACACAATATGCTATATCATTTTATAGAATATTATATATGATTTTCAGGTTTACAGAAATATTGATAGTTAAAAATAATGGTTTTACCCTGTCGCACACATACCTACTTGTTGGAAAAAAAATTATGAACATTTATTTTATTTCTGAATAGACATAAAATACATTATAACATTAGACACCAATAATTGTTTTAATGACA
Source organism: Molanna angustata (assembly GCA_963576475.1). NCBI lineage: Eukaryota > Metazoa > Arthropoda > Insecta > Trichoptera > Molannidae > Molanna > Molanna angustata. Next base: position 13,764,529 of record OY754979.1, on the reverse strand, counting down.
CCAATAACTACTTGAAAATGTGTTTAACACGAAACCGGTTTTAAGTTGTACCAAGTCGTAAAATAAATAGTGACATAATTTTTAAAAAGCTTTTTTATAAATAATATTTTTTTTTAAAATTCATAAAAAATTTGATATGGAATTCCATCAAGAACCATTGGTCTAAAAATTTAATTTACCACCAAGTATTGTTCACTTTATTTATAAAAATATTCTTCATTAAAAATTTAAAGGGATCGATCATTCGTCAATTATTATTGTAAAACTGTCAGTTGTAACTGTTACTGTCAATTATTAAAAACTAGGTAAATGTTACTGTGTGTTGCAGAGTCTTCAAATTTTATTCATTAAGTATTAAAAAAAAAAACAGAGTTCAAGTGGATAGTTCATTTAATACCAATAAGTAATTTTGGTAACTGAAATCGAGAAATGATTTTAAGCATTATTATTTAAAAACCCTTATACGCTTAGTATATTTAATATTCAAAACAAACTGCTTATGTTCATAATACCTTTCTAAAAATACAACTGTGCGTAGATAACAATCGTAACGCGTTTTGCGAAATGACATCTTCACACACATACATAAAATGTACAAATATTATTTATATTAATATTTATAACAATGACAATATGTTATTTAAAATACATGAATGTCTTATTTTTATATGTGTTTAAGAATATTGATAATTCAAATCAACAAAGACCATTGATTTTTTTATGTGTTTTTATATATCTTTAATTTTTTTATTTATTCTTGTAAGTTCAATAACATATTATTAGGTACTTAATATGTTTGAATACTCACATATTACAATAGAAACATTTATTAACATTTTACAACGAATATAAGCATTACATTTTCACAACATTGATGTACACGTATTTAATATGTTTATAGATATAAATCATCAAATAAAAGTTTCTTGTTGTATTTTATTTGCATTAATTGCTATCATTCAAATTGTATTTTTTTATTTTTTGGCACAAAACAGGTTTGTTTATGTTCACCTAAATGTGAAAATGAAATACTGTTTAATACAAAAAAAAATCTAAGCTAAAGTTAGCTCATAACATTAATAACAAACAATATTCAATACTTCATTATTTGTTCGATCTAACTCATTTTAAGTGAAATTCATATTATTTTTTTTCAATCAATATTGATTAAATAATATATTAAAAACTTATATGTCCAAGCTATAATTGATTATAGAAATTACGTAAATATCAAGTATCTAATACTTGAAATAATTAAAATTGATGAGCTCACTACGAAATGAATCACATTTTTTAAATGATTAAAAAAATATTTCAAGTAAACGTTTCAAATCACTATCGTGTCCAGCCCCCCTAGACAACATGCCATTTAAGCTAAGCGTTATATCGCTATGCGATAGTAAATGTATGGAATTGGTGGCTATGACATCACGTGACAGCCACCAATTTCATACATTTCTATCGCTTAGCCATATAACGCTTAGCTTTAATGACATGTTGTCTAGAGGGGCTGGTTATTTTAAAAAATTGATAGAAAATATTTCAATATGATATATCTAAATTAATTGTTAGATATTAAAGCTTGATTTACACAAACCATCTTTGTAGGTATTCGTTTGGCAAATTATTTTTTCACAATTATATGTTTCATATTGTTAATAATATAATATAATATAATATTATGTAAATATACTTACCAACTATAAACTAATAAATGTGTATGTTTCAATACAAATTAAATGAGTTCGTTGTTAAATTAAATGGGTAATGTGATTTATAAAAATATCGCATTACTCATTCATTAGTAATGCAATTTCTTGACAAAATTAAGTGTTGTTTCAATTAATTTTTAGTTGAAAATAAAGCAAAAATATTCTGAAATTTATTACTAGCAACCGCCATATTGTTTTACGTTTTCTCTTGGGCAAACAAAAGTAACGGTTATCAAAATAGTGAGCTGAATTTTTTTTTGTGGGTAATATTGTAAATTTTTATAAAATTATTAAAGTATGTTTTAAAATACATCGACAAAGTCTGCTGGTAAAAATAAATTATTTCTTTCTCCATACGTGAAAATTAACATACATTATATTTGTGGTGATATTTTAATTCTCTTAATTTGATATATTATATTTGTATAATTTGATACATATTTGAGGTAATCCATTCATTAATTTAAATTATATGTACTTACCAAGTCTAGGGAAATAATATTATGAGAAGCTGTAAATTAAAAACCATTGATTTACTAAACCGCATTTAAGGAAATTATTTTAATGAGATGATTTCGTACGAGTTTCCTTGTAAAATTCATAATAAAATTCGTGCAAACATTATCTTACATCCACCTTGTAACCTGTTCCTGGGGAACTCTGAAAATAAAAAAAACACAAATATTATCAAAAATATATAGGTACTTACCTTTATTTAAATTAATTCAAGTATCTCTATAAAAGGTACTCTGATCTTTTTAAATAAGTGTTTGAACGGTTTCATATGCGCCATTTTTTTTTTATTTTTTTTTTACATAATATAAATAAATACAATGTATACTGGCGGGCTTATTGCCTTTAAGTAATTTCTCCCAACCAACCAGATTACAAAATATGACTAAAGAAAACAAAGAAGATACATTACATAAGCATTAAAACAAAACATAGCAAAAAAAGCACTCTGACGATGATCTTCAACAGATCTATACCGGTCAGTGCCACTTTTAAATTAAACAGTTAAACTTAAACAAATTAGTGTTTTCATTTATACCTAGTATAATGAAGTTTCACCACGAATTATCCGCCGACAAAATTAACAAGCAAAAAAAGGGTTCAGAAAGGACAAGGAGAGGAAATCGGGATCAGGCGTTTAGGGATAAATATACCTTCTTTAGTTTTTTCTTGAAAATACAAAGTGAGTGAGACGACCCAATATCCCTATCACGTGACATCAATTTTTACGTGACGGGAATCATATTTTTTTAATAAAAAATGAACTAAAAACCTTTAAATGAAAAATACAAACAATAAATATGTGATTAATATACGTATATATGTAAATGCAACTTTAAAGCGGCTAGAATTTACGTTTGAAAACAGATTTTTTCTCTCTAAATTTGGTCGTAATAAATCGAATCTGTGAAAAAAAACTCAGACTGAGTTTCGAAAATTTAATTAATGGCACAAATAACGAGTAATGTTTTTTCTGTCATCTAGTTAAAAAAGTAGAGGAGATCTGCATTTTTACCTTCAATTTTGGTGTTACAAACTTATTAAAATTCATTCAAATACCTACAATTCGAATTAGAAATTGAGGTTAAACATATCTACAATACATACATTACAATTGAAAACAATGCATTAGGAATCAAATAATATAATAATTTTATATTTACATGGCATAAGGATATGGATGCAGAACTGGCATCTTTCTTTCAAGTTCTGTCTTATCACAGTGTACGATTACTCCTTTCGGGAACAGATATCTGTTTGCCATGACCTCCCTCACCTGCATCACGTCTTGCAGCTGCACAATTATTGGCCGGATCTTGTCTACCTTCTTGTTGCCGAGCCTGTAAGCGATGCACTTTTCCCAGTTTATGGAACAGTTGATCTTATTTAGCGTTGCGAAAATATCCTTGTACTCCTCCATAGGAGACCGATTTGGATCCGTGATCTCTGGATAGTTGTAGATGATTATATTGTTGGCTCTCTGACGTCTCTCTTCCATTTCCCTGATGGACTCGCAAATGTTGTGGACGCTCGTCATGGTGATGTTCGCCCTGATCTGGTTTTGAATTAATGCCTTATACGAAGCCACCTCACCCTCCAATTTTGCTATCTTCATTGCCATCTCTCCTATGGTGCTTAATAGATCAAATGTTCTAAGCATTATTGTCGATGCCTCGAAATTGTTACATGTATTATCCTTATCTGTTATGATCTTATTGATGAAGTAGAGGCTCTCCTTGGAGCGCTCGATGTATTTATAGTTATCGTCATGGATTTGATTCATTTTGTCAAAAACTCCGGATCCTTCGAGGGACAGGATTTTTGCAGTTGTTAATACGATTTTTTCAAATATATTTATATCTGTATCGAAATACGCGGTGTAAAATATTGATAGTAAAATATACAATCACTATGGGAAACTTTGATGGTTCTATTTGTTTGAAAAATGAAAAGCTTTCAATCTAACAACTGTACACGCGGGAAGAAATGAAGAGAATGGTGATTCCCAGGATGCAGTGATCTGACCAGAGTTAGCTCCCTAGATTGGTAGAAGAGTGGTATGGGATGCATCAGGGTATAGCACATGCGCGGCAAGTGCACCGATGCAATGCAAAACATCCACCCTGTCCTCAACCCACATAAGATAAACAGGAAATGAAACCCTTCCAGCTGATATCAAACTGTAATTACCCGCGATCAAACGTTTCCACCTATTTGTTAGTTATATGTTCGAACTGATATATGAAATTTTAACTCTTGCTTCTTTGAAACTGACTTTTTTTAGTTGAATTTGGAATAAACTGATCATATTTCAACTCCAAATATATTTATTACTATTGATTTTGTTAATTACTTTGGTCTTTTTAAGCAATCTTATATCCAATTGTGTTTCTTTTAATTATATTAAAGGTGAAGTATAGCGGAGGTAACCAAGTAAAGTAGGCTATGACCTGATTAACACTAATCACATATATATCCCGAAGAGGTGCGAGAACTGCTGATGTACCCTGGTGGACGCCCTTTAACATTCCAGGAATCGTTTTTCCCTCTGCTTCCGCCCAGTCGCAAATCACAAAATCAATATTTTACAGCTTTGATGAAAATAGATATATCTAGGGTACACGTAGCAACCAGGGTCACTTTCCCGGCACAGCAACACCTATATGCGTAACATACATGCACATACTACTCATAACATGGACAATTATATCAACCTTTGTTTTCCCTCCGTCAATCACGCTTCTTTATACTCTCTTGCCCGGGGTGTTTTGATCTCCTAAACACCCTGAACTATACTAATTATAATCTTGACTGATAAAATTTAAAGTCAAATTAGTTATGTTTATAATATGGCCATAATATTTTTTCTTTAGAAAAAATGTACAGCCTGATGAAAATATATTTTCAATATAAAGACGGTTTTAAATTAACAAATCAAATTAAGTGAAATAAGTTATGTATATTTATGTAAAAGCTACAAAAAGGTTATACCTTAGTAGTAAACTTTTGAATAAACTTGTTTTTTTTTATATTGCAGGGTAGCTTTTAACGATTCTGCTGTATAATATTATTAAATGTGAAATTCTGGGACCAAGAACTAACTTTGTAATAGGTAGGTATATAAGTATTTATTGCGGCAAATTAATATTGAAGTTTTACGATTTCCGTTTAGGTATATGCGTTAATTTTCTTTGACCCTGGCTTAACTTACTTATTTTGTTATTCTCTGGTAAAAAAACAATCGGGTCAACATAAAAATCATATTGTGTCGTCTAACGAATTCAATAATTATAAAAATTGCTGAGTTATTGACAATTGACAATTATTCCAACCAAGCAGATATAAAGTATGTAAGATTAAAAGGGTGTATGCACCAATATTGATGCTAATGATTCTCACTAGGTTCGGACGAAGAGTACCTACCTAGACAAGAATAAAAAATATATAAAACAATCGCATTAGTTCGTAGCAATGAAAGTTATAGAAGATGAAATCTTAGATTATATATGATACAGATACCTAGTCAGCGCAATGAATGTTATCCAACTAAAACTACGCTGAAACAGACGAATTTCTAGTATACGTACACCTACCGATACGCACACCTACATAATACGTATAGACCAACCGATCTACCGCCTCACACACACATGTAAAAAAACTTGGCATACATTTGAATTCGAAATTTGTACTACAAGCGGCTTCTGTACATTATAATTCTATGTTCTAAGTAAAATCACTATTTCAAAGTCTTGCCTTATGTTCTTGTGAAATTCTCGTATTTTTATTAAATTATTCATGTCTTTTTATGCATGAAGGAAAAAATATAATACAAATAAAATCAGTATCTATTGATCTCTAATGCAGATACAAAATAAAACAGTTTTTATGACATTTTTTTAACATCTTAATAGAAAAATATTATTGACTCCCAACAGGGAGAAAAGAAAACATCCGATGTTTGCGTATATACAACTATAAAAAAAATATTTTTAAAACGATTTTGTTATAAAACATAAACATAGATAGGTATACACTCGCAAATACATATATATTTTACATTAATCTACATACCTACGCGCACTCTTGAAGTTGTCGCAAAATATATCAAGCAAGGTCCTTCCAGCAATGTAACGTAGAGATCTCATCTCCACAGTCCTCAATATATGTACCTACTTTTGGTCTTAATAGTGTCCGCTCTTGCCTCAATGTCATATATGAGGATAGGTGGCACTCAGGTCTTATATAGATGCGTACCTAGCTGCTGGCTCGTATGACATCTCGCAGGGGGCCTGCCACGGCTTTGTCTACCTGAGGCCTTACTTTACTGGGGAGATCGTGGGAGTTGATTAGATCACACCCTAGGTATCTGAACTGGGACACATAATCGATAAGCTCGTCATGGGTTCGTGGAGAATGTCTAAATAAAAATGCATACCTAAAGCGCCGTTTAGTGATACAAGAACACTACAAGGGCGATAGGTATAGCATAATTCTTGGCTCCACGAAACAATGTATTCGTAAGTAATTTACCGAAAATGACAATAATATGAGTTCAGCGTATTATGTCAGGGGGCAATGTATTCCACTTTAAAGGCCCGTTCACACTGAATCTGCGATCAAAGTAAACCGCCTTATTGATATTGTCTATTCCAGTGATCTAGATGATACACTCTCAACTATCGAAACTGTCCTGCACAAATTCTTAAGGTTTTAGAATTATAAACTGAAAATTCCTGCACAAGATATAAATTATGATTCCCTTCTATCCTATCTGCAACGTCATGATCTCTCCGATAGAAAGATTATGTCTGATCTCATGCTATACCTACTACTTACATAAGTCAGATACATGTTGTACCATGTAAGTCAGATTTATTACCATATTCCAACACGGAATACCCGCCAAAGTATAACATTCCCATGTAAGATGTCCAACACTAATTATTTGCATAACTCACCAATGAATGGAATTCATCGGTTGAGCGATTATGGTTATCTGACTGATGTATTATTTTATTCTATATAAGGACACTTTTTTTTTTATTGAGTAACATAATATGAACATACACATAGTACAAATATTTAAATTGATACAATTTTTTTTTTCAATAGGTACTGTCCCAAAAAAGTTAAAAACTTGTGCTTGGGACAGGAGCAAATAACATATCTACATTTAACATATTACATACATTTTACTTATAATAATAGAATCATTTAATAAATTGTAAATCAAGTTCAACTTACAGCTAATACATACAGATGATTAAAGTTTATTTTTGTTTTTTTAGTGAATATAGAATAAAAACCATAATTTATCCAAAAAGGAGAAAAAAATAAAAATTCACATATACAAATACACATATACAAACACACATATACACATACACATACATACACACACATACACATATACAACATCGGTTCAGCCGTTTAGGAAGAGTTCAGTGACATACACACGTACAGAAGAATTATATACATAAAGATTATGGGTCGTATTACAAGAGTTATTTGAGAAAAATGTAAGAAAAAGATAAGGTCCTGTACTGCGAGAATACTGCTTACGGGACCTCAACTTTTTCTTACATTATTCTTAAATAATAGTTTTTATTTTCCTAAGTATGTACCCATATGTTTGTTTTTATAGTTCTTTTATTTTCTTTACATTATTATTATTTTTTATATAAAATTTTTGTTTTTTTATTATACAGTTTTTAATTTTTTTTTATGATAATTATTATTTTTTTTTTTCTAAGTGCGTAGGTATATTATTTTAGTATATTTTAATGATTTTTATGTCTCAACCTAAGTACCTATATCTTTTATTTTAAATTGTATTTTTTTTCCACTTAATATTATTTTTTATATTTACTAATTTTGTTACAGTACCTTCTTTTTCTTTTATGTTTATGATAGTTTTATTATTTTATTTTGTAATTTCAATGTGTGTACTTAATTGTTGTTCATGTTTGTAAAAGGCAATTTGCCGTAAATAAATAAAATAAAAAATAAAAAAAAAATAATCCTTTTCTTACATTATTGTCGGCCTTCGTGGCTCAGTTGGTTAGATATCTGGCTGCTGAGCCAAAGGTCCCGGGTTCGATTCCCGGTGGAGACACAGTTTTTAATTGTGTTTTCAGTCTGAATCTGTGAGACGATTAATATCGTAAGTCTCCAGAATGTGGCAACTTGTTATTGGGTGCGTGTTAAATAATATTTGATATAGTACCTGTAAGTTGCCCGAGAAACAATATTAAATAAATAAATAAATAACTCTCGTAATACAACCCTATGTTGATATGTTTTTCCTTGTTTTTGCGTAAATTTATTATTGTATTCATTTCTGTGATTTTGTTTTCGATGTGTGTTTTTTTATGTATGTTTGTAAAAGGCAATTTATGCCATAAATAATTAAATATATGTAAGTTGTCCAAATAGAATATTCTTATTACATAATTCTTGAATGTATTGTGGAGCCAAGTAAAGACCATCAAGCAAAACTTATAGTCAACTCGTTCTGTGGACATTTCAACCTGTGCAGTTCAAGATGTGTTTAGTGACAAGTTTTCATTTTTTTGCGTTTTTTTCTTTCAGGACACTACATGTACATTGAGAGCACTTCGCAAGTTGAGAATGACACAGCTCGTCTTATATCTCCCCTCTACCCACCGTCCCTCACCAGATCTGGTTGCTTTGTCTTCTACTACTACATGTATGGAAGGTCCACCGGTACCCTCAGAGTCATTGTACATCCTAGCAGCATTGACTTGACGGCGATTGTGGCAGATGCGAGTCTGAGGACCAAGTACACCATGTTTCAAAAGACGGGAAATCAGGGGAGCATGTGGTTCAAAGGATTCTTTGATTTGGATGTCATTTCAGATGATGATTTTCAGGTAAATGATACGATTAAAAAGAATAAAAAAAATTATAAAATACTTTGTTGACTTTGTTTATTTCCTGTTTTTATATACTTCTAGTTTCGAGAACTTCCAAACTTAAATAAATAAATAAATTTAAAAATACTTCGAATATGATTCTACATCATAACATAAAATTTAATTGATTGCATCGATAGCTATTTCAAGCAACGAGGATATTATCTAGAATATTAGATGGGTCGATGGCAGAGCGGTAAGCGCATTGGGTTAGCGAGTTTGAATCCTGCCTCGACCGATTTCGTTCACCTATAGCACAAGCATTTATGTTTCTTTTAGGGAACGTAGGAAGATGTATATGAACTTTTTTAACAAGGACATGTTCATTTTTATTTAAAAAAAACATAACAGCAGGATTACTCACGAAGTTGATTAAGACTATCGGCTTTAGAAATCTTTCAGATCAACATTAATTGACTGACTGTATTAATTTATATGAAAATGAATGATAATTTCACACTAAACTTTGATCTTAACGAATTCTTATTATTAAATTTAGATTATGATCGAATACTTGTTAATATTTTATTTAATATTACATAAGACGAGACAACAAGATCGTGTTATGAGTAGTGTCCAACGGAAGGTGTGATTATGGCCGAAGCAGATGGTTTGACATCTCAGAAATTGTTTAATAAAACTGTTAATAAATTGCAGATTTTAATATCATTTGTATCTTTGTATGTCCTTTTTGTGGTCTTATACCATCCACCTAACGACAATGAAACTTGGTGAAGGTGTTGAATTTTTCATAATTATTATAACTTATAAATTATGGTAGTTGGGAAGTAGGTACCATATTTTGAGTTCCTCCAATTAATCTTTGTCTATCAAACGACGAATAATCCAACTGTCGATTTGTTCAAGAGAATTTATTTCCCTTAACATATCGACAAAGTATCAAGCCAAGATACGCGAGATTTGTATGCAGGGTCTATATTTTTCACGGGTTTTCCAACTTTTAAGTCAAAAAACACCAAATAAAAGGCTTCGCAGCATATAATGTTCTTTGTATGGATTTATTCAGAATTCGGAGTAGAACATTTAGTGTGTCTGTGTGTCTGTGTGTGTGTCCGTCCCCACTTATAACTTTTGATCCGCTCAATTTACAGAGCCCAAAATTTCAGAATATATAATAGGTAATAAAAATAATAAACACTTCCTTGCACCCTGCGCAAGTGGCGATTTTATTGCCGTATGGCAATTTATTCAAACTACCCAGTGTTCCCAGCCCAGAGAAGCAATTTTTCGGCTATATAAGTAGGTAGTTATAGGCCTACAAAACTTTTATACTCAGAATTTGTAATTTTTGTTTCAGTCAGGGGTTATCAACTGTGATGTACTGTGATGGGGTGCACAGTACTATCTCCTCAATTGAATATTGGGGATGGTCTTCTTCAATAAATAACTCAGTAGTTATCTCTGTAATCAATCCTGTATTATCTCAGTACGGGCCCTATGGCAGAATCCCCTTACTCATTCATACCAAGCCTATATAGGCACAACATCCGTCTCTTTCATACACGATATCCCTTTCACACTTACGTACACTACATCAACTTTTGAATTTTTACTTTATTTTACCGTATATCTCAGAAACCATAAAAGCTAGAACGCTGAAAATTGGTATGAATATAGACAAATACAAAATCTCAATTTTTTTTTTCCAAAAATATTCCAGAGATTCTCAAACATTTTTTATTAAGAAAAATATTTTTTTATGATAAATTTATGTGTTTAACAGCCTATATTTCCAAAGTTTTTAAAAATATCGGAAAAGGCCGAAACATCCCAACTAGATAATTGCATTGTAGAAGTACATCTCAAATTTAATAAAAATTGAATTTAGTGACGATATCGCTTAATACAATTTGTATGGCAGTGGCCTATACACAATATCTAAGGAGACTTAATAGTATGATAATTAATCTCCAAACATACATACCATCATGCTGTTTTCATATTCTGTGTTGGAAAAAAAGACCACCTCCATACTATCATGACATACATACCTTTTTTTTGTTGTATAGAAAATTCACTATAGAAAGGTTTATAGCATAGAATTTATCATATATAATCTAAGGTTTATAGTTTGTTACTGTTCTCCAACTATACATACTATCGCTTTCGACAGTTAGATCTCATGTGTTACATGCAACTAGTTTATCAAAAAATTGTGTACATGGGATTCATTAAAAAATGGTGGTATTTAAAACGAGTGCTCCCAGAAATATCTATTTCAGACGAAAGGGATGAAAGGGACTATGACAGATGGCACTGCAGTTCCCTTCCATCCCTTTCGTCCCTTCAGTCCCTTTCCTGCGAAAGTATTTCCAGTGCCTCCGCGTTTAACCCGCCACCGGATGTCGAAAAAATTCTTAGGCTGGGTTGTTTCAACAAAAGTAATAGTATTGTCAAAATACTTTTATTTCATAAAGTTGTTCAAATGGCGTCGTTTGACGTTATTAGATTAGACGAAACAACCAAAGCTTCTGAAAAACTTTTACTTTAATCTTTGTTCTAGAAACACAGCCTTAGTAAATCATCTAAATAAATAAAACAAAGTCGGGTTAGTTACACCAAGAACGGCTGGACCAATTTGAATGATCTCTTATTTGGTTGGATTCGTCTCCACGCCAAATAGCAGAATAACTAATAAAATAATGGAAAAACCACACGAAAAAATATATAGAATTAAATCTTAAGAAATAAGACAATGCCAAGTTAGTTAAACCATTTATAACTCAAGAACGGCTGGACCAATTTGAATGATCTCTTATTTGGTTGGATTCGTCTCCACGCCAAATAGCAGAATAACTAATAAAATAATGGAAAAACCACACGAAAAAATATATAGAATTAAATCTTAAGAAATAAGACAATGCCAAGTTAGTTAAACCATTTATAACTCAAGAACGGCTGGACCAATTTTAATGATCTCTTATTTGTTGGATTCGTCTCCACGCCAAATAGCAGAATAACTAATAAAATAATGGAATAACCACACGAAAAAATATATAGAATTAAATCTAAATAAATAAGACAATGCCAAGTTAGTTAAACCATTTATAACTCAAGAACGGCTGGACCAGTTTTAATGATCTCTTATTTGTTGGATTCGTCTCCACGCCAAATAGCAGAATAACTAATAAAATAATGGAATAACCACACGAAAAAATATATAGAATTAAATCTTAAGAAATAAGACAATGCCAAGTTAGTTAAACCATTTATAACTCAAGAACGGCTGGACCAATTTGAATGATCTCTTATTTGGTTGGATTCGTCTCCACGCCAAATAGCAGAATAACTAATAAAATAATGGAAAAACCACACGAAAAAATATATAGAATTAAATCTTAAGAAATAAGACAATGCCAAGTTAGTTAAACCATTTATAACTCAAGAACGGCTGGACCAATTTTAATGATCTCTTATTTGTTGGATTCGTCTCCACGCCAAATAGCAGAATAACTAATAAAATAATGGAATAACCACACGAAAAAATATATAGAATTAAATCTAAATAAATAAGACAATGCCAAGTTAGTTAAACCATTTATAACTCAAGAACGGCTGGACCAGTTTTAATGATCTCTTATTTGTTGGATTCGTCTCCACGCCAAATAGCAGAATAACTAATAAAATAATGGAACAACCACACGAAAAAATATATAGAATTAAATCTTAAGAAATAAGACAATGCCAAGTTAGTTAAACCATTTATAACTCAAGAACGGCTGGACCAATTTTAATGATCTCTTATTTGTTGGATTCGTCTCCACGCCAAATAGCAGAATAACTAATAAAATAATGGAATAACCACACGAAAAAATATATAGAATTAAATCTTAAGAAATAAGACAATGCCAAGTTAGTTAAACCATTTATAACTCAAGAACGGCTGGACCAATTTGAATGATCTCTTATTTGGTTGGATTCGTCTCCACGCCAAATAGCAGAATAACTAATAAAATAATGGAAAAACCACACGAAAAAATATATAGAATTAAATCTTAAGAAATAAGACAATGCCAAGTTAGTTAAACCATTTATAACTCAAGAACGGCTGGACCAATTTTAATGATCTCTTATTTGTTGGATTCGTCTCCACGCCAAATAGCAGAATAACTAATAAAATAATGGAATAACCACACGAAAAAATATATAGAATTAAATCTAAATAAATAAGACAATGCCAAGTTAGTTAAACCATTTATAACTCAAGAACGGCTGGACCAGTTTTAATGATCTCTTATTTGTTGGATTCGTCTCCACGCCAAATAGCAGAATAACTAATAAAATAATGGAACAACCACACGAAAAAATATATAGAATTAAATCTTAAGAAATAAGACAATGCCAAGTTAGTTAAACCATTTATAACTCAAGAACGGCTGGACCAGTTTTAATGATCTCTTATTTGTTGGATTCGTCTCCACGCCAAATAGCAGAATAACTAATAAAATAATGGAACAACCACACGAAAAAATATATAGAATTAAATCTTAAGAAATAAGACAATGCCAAGTTAGTTAAACCATTTATAACTCAAGAACGGCTGGACCAATTTTAATGATCTCTTATTTGTTGGATTCGTCTCCACGCCAAATAGCAGAATAACTAATAAAATAATGGAACAACCACACGAAAAAATATATAGAATTAAATCTTAAGAAATAAGACAATGCCAAGTTAGTTAAACCATTTATAACTCAAGAACGGCTGGACCAATTTTAATGATCTCTTATTTGTTGGATTCGTCTCCACGCCAAATAGCAGAATAACTAATAAAATAATGGAATAACCACACGAAAAAATATATAGAATTAAATCTAAATAAATAAGACAATGCCAAGTTAGTTAAACCATTTATAACTCAAGAACGGCTGGACCAGTTTTAATGATCTCTTATTTGTTGGATTCGTCTCCACGCCAAATAGCAGAATAACTAATAAAATAATGGAACAACCACACGAAAAAATATATAGAATTAAATCTTAAGAAATAAGACAATGCCAAGTTAGTTAAACCATTTATAACTCAAGAACGGCTGGACCAATTTTAATGATCTCTTATTTGTTGGATTCGTCTCCACGCCAAATAGCAGAATAACTAATAAAATAATGGAACAACCACACGAAAAAATATATAGAATTAAATCTTAAGAAATAAGACAATGCCAAGTTAGTTAAACCATTTATAACTCAAGAACGGCTGGACCAATTTTAATGATCTCTTATTTGTTGGATTCGTCTCCACGCCAAATAGCAGAATAACTAATAAAATAATGGAATAACCACACGAAAAAATATATAGAATTAAATCTAAATAAATAAGACAATGCCAAGTTAGTTAAACCATTTATAACTCAAGAACGGCTGGACCAATTTTAATGATCTCTTATTTGTTGGATTCGTCTCCACGCCAAATAGCAGAATAACTAATAAAATAATGGAACAACCACACGAAAAAATATATAGAATTAAATCTTAAGAAATAAGACAATGCCAAGTTAGTTAAACCATTTATAACTCAAGAACGGCTGGACCAATTTTAATGATCTCTTATTTTTTGGATTCGTCTCCACGCCAAATAGCAGAATAACTAATAAAATAATGGAACAACCACACGAAAAAATATATAGAATTAAATCTTAAGAAATAAGACAATGCCAAGTTAGTTAAACCATTTATAACTCAAGAACGGCTGGACCAATTTTAATGATCTCTTATTTGTTGGATTCGTCTCCACGCCAAATAGCAGAATAACTAATAAAATAATGGAATAACCACACGAAAAAATATATAGAATTAAATCTAAATAAATAAGACAATGCCAAGTTAGTTAAACCATTTATAACTCAAGAACGGCTGGACCAATTTTAATGATCTCTTATTTGTTGGATTCGTCTCCACGCCAAATAGCAGAATAACTAATAAAATAATGGAACAACCACACGAAAAAATATATAGAATTAAATCTTAAGAAATAAGACAATGCCAAGTTAGTTAAACCATTTATAACTCAAGAACGGCTGGACCAATTTTAATGATCTCTTATTTGTTGGATTCGTCTCCACGCCAAATAGCAGAATAACTAATAAAATAATGGAACAACCACACGAAAAAATATATAGAATTAAATCTTAAGAAATAAGACAATGCCAAGTTAGTTAAACCATTTATAACTCAAGAACGGCTGGACCAATTTTAATGATCTCTTATTTGTTGGATTCGTCTCCACGCCAAATAGCAGAATAACTAATAAAATAATGGAATAACCACACGAAAAAATATATAGAATTAAATCTAAATAAATAAAACAATTCCAAGTTAGTTAAACCATTTATAACTCAAGAACGGCTGGACCAATTTTAATGATATATTATTTGTTAAATTCGTCTCTGCCCCGAATAGCAGAATAATTATTTAAATATCGGAAAAATTAACGAATAACAAAATATCTGAAAAATTCACGTAAAATAAATTACACAAATTTTATCTACATAAAAAAAACCATGTTGGGTTTAATATTTCGCCATGAACAAATTTTATTTATACCCAAAGTAGGTATATTACATACCTATATATCTAATTACCGGATTGTTTGTAGATTGTCATTGAAGCTGTCCGTGGTCCCGGTTTTGTAAGTGATATTGCAGTAGACGATGTAGCCATACTGCAATCAGAAGAATGTGTCCAAGATACCAAAGAAGAAACGGCAACCACTCTACCAGCCACCAAAAAAGGTCTGAATATAAAACATATTTATTCATTTATTTACGCCTTTAAAATATTACAAAAGTGTCCATTGCAAATATTTTAAAATACAAGCAATAAGTAGCTATAGTAATATTTTTTTTCAGATTCCTGCGTGAACAGGTGCAATCAGACCGGCAAGGTCACAACTAGTGGTGAAGTAGTAGAATGCTATTGCAATGACGACTGTAATGTCATGTCCTTGTGTTGTGTTGACTACAAGGATATATGTGTATTCGGTAAGAAAAAACATTTTTTTTAAATAATCAACGATAGGTACCTACATTATGAATACAAAACATAAATAAGATGATAAATTCAACATTAGAAAGACTGAATGGTCTCAAAAATTTAGCCTGCAATCATAGTTAAAAACGGTGACCCCACCAAGGATCGAACCTGGTATCAGTTATTAAAACATCGTTTAACTATCGTGAAGACAATATAATATAATGTAACAAAATATATTACGATTGACAAAATGATATTGAGATTGCTGTTTATTTTTCTAGAACTCACCGAAGATAAGCCCATATCTGAAATGCTACAAGGTCTTTCAACAACAGAAGCCGAAGAAATAGGAGCCAGTGATTCATCAAGTAATTTTATGTCAAAGGCGTCTTCACTGGATCCCAATGAAAGATTGGAAAAAACAGCCACATATCACAATATCGCAATCAGTTCCACTGCAAAATTTACAACAATAACAACACTACCAACCCCAACATTGACAACACTGACACCAACAATAAAAACAACTACATTAACACCAACAACAATAAGAACTACGATCACTTCAACACTTAAAACAACAACGCCAATTAAACAGACTCCGACGACGTTGAAAACAATAACCACATCAAAAACAACCAAAGCGCCTTTAACAAGAGTAAAGCTACCTCCACCTAAAGTAATAACAACTCCTAAATCTACATCAACTCAACAAAATATCAAAACTACTACGGCTAAAGCAACAACGCAACTTTTTAAAACAACACTTGTGCGAAAACTCACCTATGTTACAGCACCTCCTCCACTAAAAAACGCCACAGGAATATTAAATAAGACAATTCCCGTCGTTAAAGTTGTAACGAAAAATTCAACTCTAAAACCAATCGTTCCCAACGCTGCTATCAACAGTTCTAAAGGCAGCCAAACTGTCACACTTAACACAAATATAAGTATTACAATACCGAGTACAAAAATGATTCCAGTGTATACAACTGCTATACCTCTATCTAAATTCTCAAAGACGTATCTGCATTATGGCAGGTCAGAAGATGGCAAAATAAAAACAAATGATGCTGAAGTGATTGGAACAACGAATCGAAATATCATAAATAGCAAAAATACTCTTAGAAAAAATGATAGGATTATGATTAATTCTGATGGTGAGTAATTTTAGTTTCAAAAAAGTTTTCGGCATAGTACGTACCTACTCAATATGTTACAAAAAAGTTATCCGTTTGAACTATAAAAAAATATTTTCGTTTTCAGATGCTTTTGTCAATACCCCCAACAATGTGTCATCTACCACTGGAATTGTAGTAGGAACAACCATAGTTCTCCTCGCTATAGTCGTCACTCTGACGATTTTGATCCGAACTGGTCGCATAGAAAGATTGATGCAGAGAGGGAGACATTCGCTGATGAGGCTAGACTCCTCGTCTAGTTCGTCCAACGCAGATATGAGGTTTCTGGTGCAAGAAGAAGAACTGGAACATGACTACGAAAACGGGGATGATTAATAAAATTTTGGTTCCTCGAGTGATTGAAAAGACTATGTTTCAATAAAAAAATAATAATTCTGATAAATAAATACCAGAATTCAATGTTGTTCATACCATTCGTATTCAGTTTCCAATTTCCAAATTTATAAACTTGCCTGATAACAGCCAACTTTACGTTAATGTTTTAAAGTTAGGAATAAATTCGCATTTAATCTTCCATTTTAAAACCACAGCGTATTTAGGGTTCGGTGAAAAAAATATTTGTATCTTTACTAGCGGGAAACAAATAATAACCGATATAATTCGAACTTTTTAGAAAGATTGCATGTAGGTACCATTTGCAACTTTGAGGGAGGCTCTAACGTATAAATATGTAGTTCAATGATATATTTTTATATACTTACATAGAATCGTGGGAAACAGAACATTTACTTTTGATATAATAATTAGGTATTGAACTCGAATGCATGTTTTGATAATTCTCATAAACTGATAAACGTTATGTGGATATGATATAACATAAGTATTTCCGTAATTTAATTTAATTTGTTAATTTGTAAATATGTTTAGATTTACTAGAATATAAGTGCTTTATATTTTATAACCTGATAGAAAAAAAATGTTTTTGTTTTGAATCATTCCCTTTACATAACGGTATTTTTTCTCGTCATTTAGAATCAATTGAATGGATTGATTTATTTTTTTTAAATTAAAAAGTCCAATTTCGTGATGCAATCAATCGGTATATTTATACTATAAAACATTAACATGTTTTAAAAATAGAGATAATAATAATTTTATCTTGTTGATTTTAACAAAGTCTATGAACCAGGTCCAAAATGGTGAATCTGCATATAAAT
Organism: Molanna angustata; assembly: GCA_963576475.1. NCBI lineage: Eukaryota > Metazoa > Arthropoda > Insecta > Trichoptera > Molannidae > Molanna > Molanna angustata. The sequence continues at coordinate 13,746,015 of OY754979.1, read as the reverse complement.
AAACTATAAAAATATAGATCTCGTACATAATGAATATTCTAGGTATTAGAGAATTTATGTGTGCATTTGTTCAATTTGCTGAATAAATAAAAGAGAATTTTATTCAAAAATCGTTTCTCAAGTAACTCTTTTTTTTCTACAAAACAACTAGTGAAACCACTAATTATTTGGAAGAAAAATGAGCATTTGGCAATAAAATAGTCACTTCATAAAATCTAAAAATCATAATAATATACCTACTGATTACAGAACCACAGTTTATTTTTTAACACGTTTTATAAACTTAATGTGGCGTTTGTCGTTAGGGAGAATGTAATTAAATTGAATAATATTTGGAATATTAATAAATAAAAATGATTTCTTAAGTTTTAAATTTCGATATCATATCAAATTCGGTACTGTCATATCAGTTAAGATAAGTGACTTTATTTATGACCTTTGTATATATGGAATCTTATTGAATATAAATATGTAATATTGTCAGTACCTAAAATTTAATGTAAGTATGAGTGTGAAGAATAAATAATCTTTCTCTAATCTGAGTTGACTTGTCAGTGTTATTCTAAATATCGTTAAGTCGTGATAGTTAACAAATAAATAATCAAATTATTTTATTTAAAATTTCTTCAAAATAGTTGTTATTAAAATTAATTTACATATTACATAATATAATATTCAATAGTCTTCCTTCAAATTGAGATTTTTTTAATAATAATATAGTCTTGTGTATTGTGTTTGAAATCATAAACATAATGTTGGTGTGGAGGGCGACTCCAGGGTGTTATGGTGTTCATGTAGCCTGTCTTTTGAGTTGTTGGGAAAACAATATATATTTTGATCTCATATTTTGGTGCTATCATCCTTTTTTATCTCCACTCCAGTCCACTCACACGATGTAATAGTTCCATCTCAAATGTGTAATGTTCTTCTTGCATGCCCACTCGCACAATGCGATGTCTCAGTCTCCTTTCACACCCACTTACACAATTCGATGTATCCTTTCATATTCATATGTAGGTACAATGCTCCATATCATAAAAAATGTAACGTTCTTCTTGCATGCCCACTTACATAATGTGATGTCTCCTTTCATACCCACTCACTTATGCGATGTATCCTTTCATTTTGGCTCGCATAAAATGTGACGTCTCTTCATATTAATATGTAATGTTTCCTTATCAGTGTATAATGTCTCATTTCTTATCCATTCACTCAATGCGATGTATCCTTTCATTTTAAATCGCATAATGCGATGTCTCCTTTCATACCCTCTCACTTATGCGATGTATCCTTTCATTTTGGCTCGCATAATGTGACGTCTCTACATATGATGTGATGTTTCCTTGTATAATTTCTCCTTTCTTACCCACTCACAACATGTATTATTATTCCATCAGAATAATGCAGGAAGTTAAACCTAACAATTACTTACTGCAGAGGAATGAATGTGGCTATAGAAGTTGCGTTGGGATTGGATTCTTAGAATATATTCTGTTTATTTTATTTATATTATATATTCTTTCTCAGGCAACTAACAGCTAGGTACTATGTCAAATATTTATTTAACACGCACCCAATAACAAATTGCCATATTCTGGAGACTAGTGATATTATGTGTGGAGAATCAAATGGGCCACATAGGTTCTTGTTTTCATATAAAATCATGTCGGCCTTAAGAGACACGATTTTTATTGTGTTTTAAGTCTGGATCTATGCGATAAACATCGTATGTCTCCAGCACGCGTATTTCCTTTTCCGTGTTCAATAGGAGACAAGTACCTACTGCCTCGAATAACCCACGGGTTTGTTAAGTTAATTCACTTACAAACTCATGTTCAATTCAAGGAATACGTATTACAATTGGGCACAGGTTTGCACTGTTAATTATCTTTCTAAAGACGTGTTTAAGGCGAGGCAAATATATATTAGGTAATGAAAGCACCCAAAATCATATGAGAGCCGCAGAGCTATCAATAATTTAATAAAGTGCATGAATATTTTTTGAATACACATTATGAACTGTGTTCGTAATTATCGAAATTTCAGTAAGAATGGGTTCGTTTGGCTTGCTCATAGTCACTATTGCGACGCGTGGGCGAGTCACATTATATATTTTAGAAAATAACTACATACAACCCTAACCAACCTATTCTTATCAAAATATTAATTAAAATAGGTTAGTTCAACTAGTACATCATGACACGCGTAGGATAAACCAATTTGGCCAAGGACTAACTAGTTGGTCTGAGATCTAAATGTCTCTACGACATCGGAGGACACGTTCCTTGAATTGAACACGAGTTTTTAAGTGAATTAGCACAACAAACCCGTGCGTAATTCGAGGTAGTACTTGCCTCCGATTGAACACGCAAATGGAAATACGCCTCCAAATACGAATGGAAACTCGTTATTGGGTGCGTCAAAAGTTAATATTTGACATAGTAGGTACCTGTTAATTACTCGATAAGCAACAAAAAATTAAATAAATAAAGAATTACCGAACCACTTGATCCAGGTTTTGCTTGAATTATAACTTTGATATTTGATTGGAATAGATTTACGTGTATATTTTTGTATATTTTTTTTATAAAATATATTATAATGCATGCGGGGGAAGGATGTTATTAACAATAAGTACATATCTATAATATTATGGTGATACTTTGTATTAATTAACACTAGAGGTTGTGAACATAATTAACAAATAAAATAAAGGGACGTTATTTATAAAATAAACAAATGGAAACAGGAAAACCAGAGACTGATACAAAACAGAAAATGTTAAAAATTGGTTTCTTGGGAGGCGGGAGAATGGCGTACGCGATGGCCAAAGGATTTATAAATGCGGGTAAGTCATCTTAGCACATTATATTTTATAATTGATACACATTCAAAGAGATTTGAAAAAGGAACAATATAGAATTTCTTATTTAAAGGTAGATGATTGTTTTATTCAAAAAAAATCGCGGAAATATCAATAGTAAAATAATTCTAAAATTTTGAAATGCACTTTACGCTACGTCATACGTAGGCGATTCAAAGCGAACGCCATTGCGAAGAACGCCGAAGAATCGTTCCATCTGCCGCCAGCTACTGTCATGGATGTACGTATATAAAATACTCAAGAAGTATTTTACTTTCATAAAATAGGTAGAAAGTAAATACCGCGGGAATCGCACAATGGTTTAAAAAGTATAAACTTAAGATTCGAGCAATAATTTTAATTGTTCACTTATCATCACAGTAAGAATAAATAAATTCAGATGGGTGGTAGGTAGCAGAGCCGTCAGCGCGCTGGTTAGTACATCCAGTTGTCATGAGTTCGAATCCTGTCACGACCAATTTCGTTCACCGTTTTTTTACTTCAAATTTTTTTTCGGTTTTCTTCATTTTGTTTACAGCATTTATGAAAAAATATATATTAACTTAATTAATTGAAAAAACCTTATTTTTATACTTTCCAGGTATAACAAATGCAGAAAATATGATTGCCAGTTGCCATCCAACGGATTTAAAAAGTGCTAAAGATTTTGAGGTTAGTAGTTAGTAAATACGTGAAAACACATAAACAAAGTTGTCGCCAAATAACTTGAACTTTTAACCGAGAAGGGGGGCGATTTGCACGTAAACCAACGTAGCAAAAATACACAAATTCGCGCTCTGCGCAACCGGAAGCTAGTTCATGATGTTTGCGAATATATGTACAAGAAAATAAAACATACACAAATATAGCTTCCGGTTTCTTGTCGTCGTGAAGTGGAGCGGTTTGCGCAAATACCAACCAAGCAAAAAGCACTAATTTGCGCCAATTTGCGCTCTGCGCGCAAACTATAGAGATTATGAAACTTGTAATTTTCAGTATTTTGTTTTTAAGCATAGTAGATTAAAATCAATCTAGATACAGATAGCGGCAAATAACTTAAGAATGTCACGTGAAACTATACTTATATTTATTTTATGTAAGAATTATATTTAATATAGTAAAAAAACTTTGGTTAAGCACAATACAAATAGATAAATAATAGTTTAATCTTAGTTTAAATTTACTAACGCCATTTTTATACTGTTCTTTAAAACAAAATTTATAAAGTAATAGGTACGCCTGGAAGTTTTCTTTAACGCACCGTGTATAGCATATTGCTGACCTTTTTTATGTTTACGAAAATTAATTATTTACTTATTTCAGGGACAAACATAGTCTTATAAAAATAAAAAAAAACATACACTATTAAACTAACCAAAAATCATACCAATTACGTTTTTCCACAGATGATGATCTAATGATAAGCAAATTACAACAACTAATTACAACAAAAGATAAATAAAAATATACTTATAACAATTATTTTTTTATCCAATAGGTATTCGTCGTTGCAAAAGATTTATTTATTAATATTTTTGTTATTTTACAATTCGCTATAGTCACTAATGTAAAAGCCTGCGATTTTAGACGTCATTTTGTGTAGTGGCCCATACAAATTTTATATTTATACTTAAGTTATCTACCAATGCCACCACTACTCAGGGTTGTAATTATTATCCAATCGTTGTTACCTGCTGTGGTATCATTTTACAGCAAAAAAAACAGTATTGATACTATGACGTAAATTTTACTGTCGCTGGCTCTTGGTCTATTAGGAATTAAAATATTTTTACTGATTCATTATACCTTTACCATACTGGAAAGTTGGTATATGTAGGTATATATTTCCTATAACAGTTGGAAGATTATATTAATTAAAATAATAATTTAATTTTCAGGACTTGGGAGCAACAGCTATTTTCACAAATCCACCCATTGTGGAAAAATCAGATGTGGTGATGATATCTGTAAAACCTTCTGTAGTCAGCCAAGTTCTTGAAGATATAATGAATGAACCAACTAAACTACATGAAAAACTTTTTATCTCAATAGCAATGGGAATAACCTTAAATGATATTGAAAAGGTCAGCTACAAACATATGTAAAGTGATCAAGTATTTGATATTAGTTACTGAATTATGTACACACTTTTTTTTCACTCAGCAAGCAAGTTGCGAGTTGATTGCAGAGTAGAAATTTCTTCAACTAATCAGTGTTGTTTCCATCTAGCAAAAAGTGGCGAGCTTGTTGCTAGTTGGAAATATCTTCCAAATAACCAGTGTTTCCAATTCAAAGAAGATGATGCATGAAAATTGAGTTCTAAAGAATTTCTCCTCTGCTGGAAATCAAACGCAGGACAAGGGCACTGAAGTTAAAGACTTTTAAATTTGTCAAAAATTAAATCATTTACCACAAACATTTCTAGACGATTTTGGTACTCTAGTTTGCTCCTGCAATGACTTTCGATTTCCTTCAGCTTTATTCTAATTTGAAATATCCTTATCATTTTAAAAAAAATATATGATTAATGATTTCTTAGTGTCTCACAAATAATTGCCGAGTGATACGTGTAATGCCCAATACTCCAGCGTTAGTGGGTCAAGGAGCTGCCGTGATGGTTAGTGGTAAGCACGCCACTCAAGAAGACCTATTCCTAGCACAGCGTCTCTTCCAAGCGGTAGGAACTTGTGATATCGCCTCAGAGAACATGTTAGATGCTGTCACAGCACTCAGTGGATCAGGACCGGCATATGTTAGTAATGAAACGAAAGATATTTTATTTTTTCAACTAAGAGATAAAAGATATTTGATAATAATAAGATAAAAGAGGAATGAAATTTCTGTGAAACAACCTCATGTACGAGTATTAACTTACTTACTCATCCTCTTCTTGAGTCCAGTATTGGACAAAGGCCTCCCGCTTGGACTTCCACTGGTCTCTATCCTGTGCCATTCTTCACCATTCTGGACCTGCCACCTTTTTAATGTCATCGGACCATCTAGTCTGGTGCCTTCCCACGCTTATGCTTCCTATTCTTGGCCTCCAGTCCATCACAACTTTTGTCCATCGTCCGGCCGACATCCGAGATATATCATTCGCCCAACTCCACTTAAATTCCTCTATTCTTTCGACCACATCTTCTACTCCTGTGTTCTTCCTAATCCATTCATTAGTTTAGTGACCACAAAACAAAACTAATGTACGAGTATATTTTCACACAATGCCTAAATATGAACTGACGGGTCATGTTTTAAAAATGCCAATTTTTCATTTTTATTTTCACAGATTTTTCATCTTCATGTATCAAATATCTGCACTATTGAATTCATTATTCGTAAATTGTATATTTTAACAATTAATTTATAACAATAACTTAAGAAGCTATATATAACAAATATTAATTTAACATTTTTGAACTATTGTAAGACACCCAATGGTAATAATTCCTAATACATGTAACATGCGATAGTAAATTTAAAATATATGCTAAAATTAATATTTTACAAAATTTTAACGCAAAACTCGAGGTGAGATGGAATTGGATATTTGCAAAATTAGTTTTTTTTTGTGTTCTTAAAATTCTTTACAGGTAACACAAGATGATAAATAGATTTACTTAAGTCTGTTTCCGACACCTTGAATATCTGCCATTAATGACCAGACCAGGGGGGCAAGTCTGGTCAACCGGCAGAATCAAAACCACACATGCTTACCCATATCATGGATATAATTATAATATGGAGATATATAATATCTTAAGATGTTAGAGAACTCCATAAGATAATTAAATCCATGATATGAGTGAACATGGATGGTTTTGTTTCCGCCTGTTGACCAGACTTGCCCCCTAGATCTTGTGTGAAAATCATAACTGAAATTCTAATTTTTGAATACTTTTAAGGTATATCTCATGATCGAAGCACTCTCAGACGGTGGTGTGAAGATGGGTCTTCCTAGAGATCTATCACAAAAGTTGGCAGCACAAACGGTGCTAGGAGCTGCAACTATGGTCCTCAATACTGGAGAACATCCAGCTCAACTGAGAGATAATGTAACCAGCCCAGCAGGCTCAACAGCTTCTGGTCTACATCACTTAGAAAAGAATGGTATTCTACAAACACATCTATTTTTAGATTTACACTTTCTTTCAGTGCTCTTGTAGTTCATCAAATCAGTTCTAAGTATCAAAAATATATTGGAATATATTTTAACCGTCCATTTCTATTAAATAATGGAGAGTTACTTCAATATCTCAACAAGTATAATATGAAAAATTAAATTTTCTTGACATCTTGATGTTTTTGAATGCATTCAGAAAATTTGAGTATCCAGGTTCAGTTAAAATATCAATCGATATTGACTAGTTCAAATGTATATTTAAATTAAAAATGATTAATTTTCTCCAAATATTAGGAGTATTAATTTCTTCTTTATAATTACAGCTGTAAATGTTGAAAATACCACCGATTCTAAATACTTACTGGAGTATATTTTTTTAAAGAATAGGTACAATGTAAAAATTATAATACACAAAACTACATTCAGGGAATATCAACTGTAAAAATTAACACATATCTCATGATTTTGGAAATTGAAGGTCACAGAATACGTAACATGTTTTAAACCAAACAGAACGGGACGGGAAACATTGTTTCATAGAAAATTGCTTAGGTGCCACGTCGCTGTACAATCCATGCGTCCGTAGCATAATATGCTCTTTGTATACATTTTCTATGAAACATTGTTTCATAGAAAATTGCTTGGGTGCCACGTCGCTGTACAATCCATGCGTCCGTAGCATAATATGCTCTTTGTATACATTTTCTATGAAACATTGTTTCATAGAAAATTGCTTGGGTGCCACGTCGCTGTACAATCCATGCGTCCGTAGCATAATATGCTCTTTGTATACATTTTCTATGAAACATTGTTTCATAGAAAATTGCTTGGGTGCCACGTCGCTGTACAATCCATGCGTCCGTAGCATAATATGCTCTTTGTATACATTTTCTATGAAACATTGTTTCATAGAAAATTGCTTGGGTGCCACGTCGCTGTACAATCCATGCGTCCGTAGCATAATATGCTCTTTGTATACATTTTCTATGAAACATTGTTTCATAGAAAATTGCTTGGGTGCCACGTCGCTGTACAATCCATGCGTCCGTAGCATAATATGCTCTTTGTATACATTTTCTATGAAACAATGTTTCCAAAAATGTCGTCCTGTTCTGTCCAGATTAAAACATGTTACATATGTTATACGCTAGTTCGAATCCTGCCTCGACTGATTTCGTTCACCTATAGCACAAGCATTTATGCTTATTTTAGGGAACGTAGGAAGATGTATATGTACTTGTTTAACAAGGACATATTCATTTTTTTATAAAAAAAAAAAAAAAATATGCAGCGACCTTAAAACAGTATATTTTATTTATCACACATAAAAATCAGTAATATTTAATGTTTTGGTATTGATGTAATAACATACCATGGTAGTAATCGTATTTAGAATAAAAGTGTAAAATTATAAATAACTTCATTACCAATGATAAAATATTCAGACTATTTGTATTGGTAGAGATACAAAAGAGAAAGGCAATCGTGGTTTCACTGGATTCACAAATCCAGGCCCACGAGCACAGGCCGCCAGAATAGGCGAACCACATGGGCTCACACAACCAAATCCAATAGGATGCGGATAATGCTGCTTTTACCACCCTATCCAAAAGTTTTTTTATTTCAACTCTAGGGAGGGAGACCCAGGTCTTTTAAATAGGAATATAAAGATTTTGCAGGCAGGCCTCTTGCCCCCACCTCTACAGCATATATATTTGTGGTAAAGCCATTTTGAACTGTTTTACCTACCAGTTCATAAAAAATTACGTTTCTTCATCTACATTAGAAAACCCCCAAAAGCTACAATTAATCTTTTAGATTTCAAATATTTCTAAATATTTCCTTTTTTACAGCATTTCGTGGAACAATAATTGGAGCAGTTGAGGCAGCAACTCTGAGATGTAAAGAAGTTGCATCTGGTTCCAAGAAGTGATATTACAATTAAAAATATACTCAATATTTGTCCTTTAAATCGAATACCACTTTGTGCATGTCTTTTTTTACATACCTACTATAAAACCTATAATTAAAATAAAAAAAAACAAGTTTATATTATATCCACCTACATGAATGTATAAAAACCATAAAAAATATAATATGCCACAGTACAGTTTTAATGTGATCATCTAATGACATCATCTCAGATATTTGGTACTTGTTAATTACAGGGACAGTATGATTTTTCAATTAGGTTTAATAATTTTATTACGATTACAAGTTTATTTAAATAATTGAATTTTCTAAACTCTAAAATTCATACTCGTGTATGCTTTATCTAGTGCAATCTAGTGGGTCTAAGACAGAGAACTGAGCTCACTTACATTCATGCACTGCCTCATCTGCCATGGCAGGTGAAAATTGTAATGATGAAAATAATAAATATACAAAGTTCATATGATTTTGTATATTTTTATTGTTTTCTTTTATAATGTTATTATTGATAATAATAGCCGTTTCTATATACAACAATCATATAATAATAATATGCAAGTAATCATTATAATTAAATAATAAACATGTTAATTATATCTATGAAGACTAATTATTATAAAGAGATATATCCAAAAACAATTATTACAAAATAATTATCCTGTTTGTTGCCAATATGATACATTTGACAGTGATAGAAAAATATATAAAATAAAATAATATAGCAATAATTTGTTATCATAGGATAACAATGTATACAAAAGTTTATAACTTTTGCTATCAAAACAAAGAAATTCACAGTTTGAGAAACATTTAATTACTAAAACAACTTTATTGTATAAAATTCTTCACTTTTCTCTACTGAAATTGCGGTTATTAAATTATTGAAAAAATTGACAGCGAAATTGACATTTCAACTGAACCATTGAGGTATGTACGTTGTATGAAACTTTTAAACAGATAATTTAAAAATTGATTTCACAAACTGTGAAATATCCATCATACTGTGAACAAGCAAAATTATACAACCAGCTAAACTTACAGATGAAGATTTTAAGGACACAAAAAATTCATGATGTAATAAATTTATTGTATCAAAATATCTATAGAAGTTATAGAAGAAGTTACTGTTACTCATATTATGTAGATTTCATTCTACAATACATATTAAATAATTTATGAAATTAAGTACTGTTCATACTTCAAATATGTAATACATTGTAAAGCGTAAGTTAATATGACTAACTTTTAATTATAAAAAATCTTGGCTCTTAGTTAAAACTAAATTATTTTTCAAACATAGGCTAAACATAAGTTATCCAAATATAACTTATGTAATGAAATAAAATTGTATTTATAAATGCAACAAAAAAAAAATATAACGAATATAATTATAGTCTAATGTATCATATTGGCGAGAATAAAATTAAAATGACAGTAAAACTCACATAGTGTAACAAGAAGAAAAAAAATATTTCTATACGAAATTTACTGATATAAATTTCAAATCTTTTATCGAAATTTCTTATATAACTGCTAAATCGAAAATAAACCACTATAACTACATAATATATTTTTTACTTTATATTATAATGAAAATCAATATGGTTAAAAACCTGAGATCAAACTATTGCAATGAGAAATAAAAAAAAGAAAATTTAAAGTGAGTTCCACTGCGTGTCTCTAGATGAAGAAAATAACCTCAAATTTTTTTCACAAAAATCAAAACACACATCATTGACAAAACAAAAGAATCCAGCGTCAGTGACGAAGGTACATACGGTACAGTGTTGTCATAAGTATTAATATATCTTTATTTTATATCACCATTCACACAAATATAGACAATTCTACGTAGAAATCTTTCTCTTCCACTACTACACAAATATATATATTTTTTCTCTCATTACGACACTAGACTATCAATTAAGATTGTACGGAATGTCACAGTGACGATATTAAAATTAAAATGATGAAAAAAATCATATTACGATCTATGGTATTGTCAATTTTAAATTACATTTTGACATGTTCTCGTGTAACAATCACATCCAACTAGTATTTATAAGCTCTTAAAACATTAGCTTTAAATTTAAAATTAATTTAGAAAAACCACAAAATCAACAATATTCTTTCAGAACACACATAAACATATTATTATGTAACTATAACGTTCATACAATATTGACTTAGAAAAAAAAAAACAGCTTAAAATAGGTAACACAAAAAACGAAATGGCACAATCCGATTTCAATTTTAAATTGGTACAGCATTTTGTTTAATATTTTGAATTGACAATTAATAAAACTATGAAAATATTTTATTTTTACTGTTTGGACACATCGCTATACAAAGCCAAAATAAAATGAGAAAAAAAATGTTTATCTAAATTTAAATAAAGGAAAGGGAAAATATTCAATGAAACATTCCGTACAACCGAAAAACTTATTCTATATATTTATATATATTCGAAGTAATGTGCAGCAGTCAGAAAAAAATGTATTCATTAGTTATACAAATTGACGAGACAATATTATTATTATTATTATTTCAGCGGACACAATATGACCACGTCCACAATTAAACAAAAGATTTAATATTTATAAACAACCCGCTTTCTTTTCAACTCTTACAGACGTTATCATAATATGGAATCTGTCAAAATAAAACAACCGAGATTACCTGAACTTTGATAGTCTAAATTGAAACAATTTAATATCATTTAATAATTTGGCTGATATTTAATGTTAGTTAATATCCCATACTTAATACCTTTACTTACATATACATATACATTTACATACTTTATCCAGATAACATGAGGCAGTCTCCGACTGAAAAAACTGACCTACAGCCTAAAACCAGAGGAAGCAAAGCTTAATAATACACAACATTATATTTTTATACCTTTATCTGACTATGAAATTTTTATTGCTATTTGAACAGCCATGGGGTATGAGAAAGTTTGGAAACTGGAAGCAGCTGAGAGCAGACTGATTTGGAGGTAAAAGTTGAAGAAGGCCAGGATTACATTTGAGCTGTAGCAATAACGAATAAGAAATACAATAAGAGGTCAAATAATCTAGTCCAAATTTTGAAACTATGAAAAACAAAATGTCGCAGTATACGTAACGTGTTTTAACCCAGGCGGAACAGGATGAAAAATGTTTCATAGAAAATTGCTTGGGTACCAGTCCGTACAATCCGTGACATAATATGCTCTTTCATATACATTTTCTATGACACAATGTTTCCAAAAAATGATGTCTTGTTTCATCCGAGTTTAAACATGTTACATATGCAGCGAGTTTAAACATGTTACATATGCAGCGAGTTTAAACATGTTACATATGCAGCGAGTTTAAACATGTTACAAATGTATTTTATTTATCATACATTAATATAAGTAAGATTTAATGTTTTGGTATTGATGTACTAACAAACCATGGCAGTCCTCAAATAAAAATGTCAACTGAATGAAAAATAACTCTATAAACAATGATGAAAGTTTCAGACTATTTGTATTGGTCGTGGACAGATTCTCATAAAAAATAACGTAACAAACATTTTTTTCTGACCAATTTCTTCATCTACAACAGAACAGCCCCAAAAGCTACGCACTAACAATAAATCTTTTAGATTTCAATAATTATTTCAAATATTTAATTAATTACTAAAAAAATATTACAGAAAATTTTGTAAACTACATATCTTATAATAAAATACAGAACAAAATTTAGTTTAAAAAAAACATTAGGCCTCGCTCACATTGGATGCGTTTTCGTACGAATTTCGCTCGTGCGTAAACGTACGTAAATGCACGAACGATCCCGATACTTGATGTACTATGAGAGTGCTCACACTGGATGCGAGTTGGTCGTACGTGATCGTACGTAGTCGTACTGTGGTCGTACGTATACGCACGAATTGTTACGACGTCTGAGTTCGCTCATGGACATGCTCACATTGGATACGTTTACGTACGAAATTCAGTCGTCCGAATACGTACGAAAACGTCGAAAACGCACGAATAATCCCGTTCCTTTGAGCACTATGAGAGTGCTCACACTGGGTGCGAGTTAGTCGTACGTTGACGTGCGTATAGTTCCGACATACGAATTCGATCCCATCTTGTTTGGATATTTTGCTCCGTTCGTACTTTGATTACACATAAATGGATACAGAAAATTTTGTTTTTGGACACAAATGTTTATGAGATTTCTGATTACGTTATGCAATTTAATCCGAATTCAAATAACTAAATATTTTTTTATGACTTGGAATTTTTATCTTTGTAAACTGTTATTTTAAATTTCTCTTCATGTGTTGTTACCTGTTTTTTATAATTACCCCATGGTTTTGTGATGTTTTGTGCTATGTGAAGAGAATATGTTATTATAAAATGTTATAAAAAAGATAATTTTGTCTATATATATTACAATTGTCGGCCTTCGTTGCTCAGTTGGTTGGGTATCTGACTGCTGATCCAAAGGTCCCGGGTTCGATTCCCGGTGGAGGCACAGTTTTTAATTGTGTTTTCAGTCTGGATCTGTGAGACGACTAATATCGTAAGTCTCCAGAATGTGGCAACTTGTTATTGGGTGCGTGTTAAATAAATATTTGACATAGTATCTGTTAGTTGCCCGAGAAGAAATATTAAATAAATGAATAAATAAATAAATGGGAATAAAATTAGATGGGTCGATGGCAGAGCGATTAGTGCGCTGGGCTAGTAATCCAGTGGTCGCGAGTTCGAATCCTACCTCAACCAATTTCGTTCACCTATAGCACAAGCATTTATTTTCTTATTTTAGGGAACGTAGGAAGATGTATATGTACTTGTTTAACAAGGACATATTCATTTTTATCTAAAAAAAATAAATTGGCTAACCCACAGAGAGGCTGTGCCTTGTGTGATTTTTGTATGCACGGTAGCTTTGTTGTGATTGATATTATGTTTATGTGTATTGTTTGTTATCCGTGTACCAAATCTTAAATACATAAAATTGTATGACCAGCATCGTACGTCGACGTACGATCAAATTCGTATCAAAAATCGGAGAAAGCCGTATCTAGTGCGCGCACTCGACCAGTATCGTACGTATACGTACGATGCGAATTCGTATCCAATGTGAGCAAGCCAGTGCGCGCACTCGATTCGTACGACCAGCATCGTACGTTTACGTACGACCAAATTCGTATCCAATGTGAGCGGGCCCTTAATCTATACTTATTGAATAAATCGAAAGAAAATAGATTTTGGAGAAACATTAGTTTACATTTAACATTTTGCTGTGCATGAAAAACAACACAGTCAGAGTTGAAACTAAGAAAATAAAATACAGGAGTCACACACCACAAAATGTGTTTTTGTGATGTAGGTATTTTAAATAAATCTGTTTATCAATAAATATCATTTAAAATAACAAGACAAATTTGTAGGAATATCAAATCTATATAAATGAAATACATACCATAATATGTTATGAGAATTTTTTAAATCTAATCATAACACATATTAATGTATTTTCAAATCAAAGTTTCATCATAAATCAGATATGTTGAAATGGTCATAAAAACGTTGCCGCAAATATCTATTTCGAATTCTTTTAGAAAACAAATCATTTCAGAATCTCTGAATGGTCAGTATGAGAAAATCCACAGATGCAAGGGAATATAATATGGATTTGAGCCGGAATATATTATGGATTTATGTCAGAACAGGAATGTAATGAGCTTCTGTTTTCTTTTTGTTTTACGCATTCAAATTTAGTTGTTTTGTACAATTCTTGAACATAATACACACACAATAGAGAAAAGAATTTATATAATTCTAGTTGAAATAATTCAGGAATTTCCATTTACAAACATTTAATGTTTTATATTATAAAATGGTGTTATCAAAGAAACTAATTATTCAATGCATAGATTTAATTGATAACATAGAATGCAAAAAAATGAAAATCATTTGTTTTTGAAATAGAACAGACCTAGGGGGCAAGTCTGGTTCGACCGGCGAAATCAAAACCCTACCCATATCATGGATATAATTATCGTATGGAGTTCTATGATATCTATAGATATTGTAGAACTCCATATAATAATTATATCCAGGGTTTTGATTTCGCCGATAAAACCAGACTTGCCCCCCTAGTCGGGATACAGTTTTAAAAAAATACTGGTCTAGAAAGAACAGTACCATTTAAATCTTGTAAAAAAATACTAATTATTAGATTAAAAAAGGTGAACACATCTATAATAATGTAAAAATTTAATTTCCTTCAAAACACAAGAAATAATGACTACATCAAACATATTATAATGGTTTCTGTGATTAACTTGTAAATAAATTCTTGATGTGATTAATATAATGATTAGAATTAACATAGTGCTGCCTGCATGACTCTAGCGTGTTCTGATATTGATGTGTATTGCTCTAAAAAAGAAAGTTCTATTCATTTCATTAAAAGACATTAGGATGGAATTTATTTATCTTTACAGGAGGACTTAATACCATTCTTAGTAACACTCTTTGTTGACCCTGTCTATTTCAACCAAATAAACCTTTGATAACATCATCGATGACATAGTAAATTAAACATATTAAATTTTGTTAGTCAAATAACAAAAACTTGTGATGATAGAATAAATAGGTAATGAATTATTTTTTACAAGCATAAGATTCAAAAAAAGGTTTGGGGCTGCTCTGAGCAATACATACAAAATGCACAATGATTACAAAGAGATTTATGCCTGTATATGGACAATGACGAACAATCAATAAATAAATATTGACAATACAATATTGCATAATAAAATTTTGACTGCATTTTTGTCTGATCCTTTCGACTGGTGTTGAATACCAAACAAAGATTAAAAGCATAATATGTTAATCTCACAAAGAGTAATATGTGGCTGGATAAAAACATGAATGCTGTACAGCGCCGGTGCCTATTCAAAACACTACATAAAATTTAGTCACCAAATGTACTTTGAACACAGTGAAAAATCTTTTCATTTTTAACAAAATTACAACAATTTGAGAATAATACTCTCAGAAGTTTATAATTTTGAAAAAAATTGTATGACCAATCAATGAATCAAACAAAAATATCTTTGAAAACATAGGGAACAATTAATCAATTTTAACATAAAGTTGGAATAATAAACTTTCTTTTTGACCCAATCCAGAATACAATAATCAAAATAACATTTTACTACAATTTCATCTGTTCTGTTTGTGTGAAGGTGTTGTTGCCATCTTTAGATTATAAAATTTAATTTTTATCTGGCAAAGTTGCACACAGATCTATGAAGTTGATTATTGATGATAAAGATATTTATTGATTGTTTAACATTATTCACATACTTTAGATTATTACTCTCTACCAATGCCTTATGCATCAATTTTCAAATCATAAACGCTTTCCCTATCCAATACTTACTCTAAAATATAATCGCTATAACACATTAAGACGAAAACCTCTTTTCTGATTATTCAATTCAATATACCAAATGATTATATATTTGTTTTTTTTTTTTTTTAATTATTTTAATTCCAAATTAAATTTATTTCATGATACATAATATATAGATTTTTTTTATTATTAATATTAAAATCTGATCATTATTGTTTGATAAAACTATATTTATAATATAATATATGAGTTAAAATTAATGATTATTCTCACATAAAGGAGTTTCATTATAATATATGTATATTTATACGACGACACTTAAAAAATCTTTGATGTTCTTTTTGTATGCTTCTTATGCGCATGGCGACATTTTATAATATTATCATTATTAATATACCCCCTCGTTTCGTAAAGCTATATAAAAAAACAATACACGACGAACCACGCCAGTTTAAGAATAAAACTCTGTCAAAGAGTGACGGTATGGCATATTTATATATACAACATGAATCATCCTCAATTTATTTTTCAAGCTAAAATAATCATATTTCTACTGTTGGTTCAACTGCAAGTTATGTTACATGGGTCAAGAAAGCTATGGTTTTATGTAGGGAAATTAGATAGGTGAAGTAATATAAACTGAAATTTATATACATTGAAATTCACATATAAACTATCAAAGCCAAAACAAGGACAACCGGAGTGTTTCTTGAAGGCACCAAAAAAAATCCAAAATAGGCCAGCATGAAAATTCATAAATAAATTTTAAAAAACGTATTTGAAGACTATCAAATGCTTCTCAAAATGCTGTAATTAAATTTTTTTTCGAGTCACATTTAATACATATTTACATGTATGACAATTGCATGTTAAAATCATTATCTCAATATTGACATAATATCTTAACTTAAACACGAGCCATCAATCATTTTTTCATACAATTATTAACAAAAGATTATTTCAAGAAACAAGGTTTTTGACAGTAATGAATGTTGTAATTTCAATTATTAGTATCCAAGATGTCAGAAACAATATTAAAAGGTTTTTTTAAGAAAAAATCTGCCTCCATGGTTATAGATTGTTATTGTTAGCTATTAATATATGTATGTCTAAAAACACCCAAACTTCCAACAAAATCAAACATTCATTAGTTCAAAAATAAATTGACAGACTTGAAAATATTTGAAATTGTCAGTTTTGTAAAAAGGCGTTTACACAATATCGAAAAGACAAAACATAATTCAATTCCTGGAATTTTTACTAAAGATACAGTCAGTTTGTAAAATGTTTTTTTTTTTAAAATAAGCAATTTTAGATCAACCTGTGTTTGAATATGTATATTGGTAATACTTAAAGCATGTATTAGACGAAATCATAAAATTTGTCTAGTTGAGGGGGAACGGACATCTGGTACAAAATAATAGAAAAATGACTAAAAAAATAATTAGACTGACAGAGTTATTGACTTAATATAATATAATTTTCTAATGGGTAATACTTGAATATTATGAAATATGTTGATTAAACTTGAAAGTTACATGTTAATAATACAATAATGTTTTTCGAGTACGTTTTTATTTATCAGTGAACTTCGTGCAATCAAAACTGCATCTAAATATTAGTAATCATACATTTTAAATCTACAAATTATTTGTCTTTGAGACACGTTTTACAAAAATATACAGATTTTATCTTTTGTTCAAGCGACAAAGTTGGTTTCACAAAGCCTTGTTGCTCCGTTAAAAACTAAATTTGAAATAAGCGAAACTTCCAATTTACGCTCGTTCATGAGAGGAAGCGCGAGATTTTGTGATGTGTATGGCGTGCGATAGTCCAATTCGTTTGATGAAACGGAGACTGAAGGTTTGACGAGATACATTTCAAATAATCCAAAAAGAGGAGATAGCAAAATAAAAAACTTCATAATTAACCCAGCAAATAGAGATACAAAAAACTTCATAATTAACCCAGCAAATAGAGATACAAAAAACTTCATAATTAACCCAGCAAATAGAGATACAAAAAAAATAATGCAATGTGACAAGAAACCAATCAAACAATGCAGGGATGAGAAAAAATTAAAATAGTTAAAAATTAATTTGCACAAATAACACAATATACTCCCAAGATATGAAAATATTAGAAAAATCCTTTGAAAATGAACAAATATATTATATCCGGCCGACGGAGCTATATTATTATCATTACGATGAGGCGTGAACGAGAATTTGTTCTCAAGATAAAAAAATATAATAATCTCTCTGTTTGTTTTTACATCTAAATATGAATAAAATAATTTTGACAATGGCAATACAGAATCAACTTTTGTTTCACCTTCCAAGTGTTTTAAAACTGCCATTTCTCTGAATATATCGTCGATTTCTATTGGTTTTTTATCACAAATTATGTCAGATTTGCCCAACATAAAAATATCACAAATATTCTTACCATAAACAAGCCACAAATGAAATATTATCAAACGTAGTTCAGCATTATAACTCACGCCCTTCACAATTGTCGAGCTGTCATTTTCATTTAAATTCTTCAAAATATATTTCCATTCTGCACCAACTAACCAAATTTTTACTTTGTTCGTTTTAATGAAGAGAATCAAATGAAATCCCCATTTGAAAATATTCAAACTCGAGGTTCCATTATTTTGTACCAACAATCCATATCTGATCCCCAATCGAATAACACCAAAATTCCGATAAATACTATGTTGATTTTCAAAACCAAAGGTGAAATGCAATTCGTCAATCTTGATAAAATAAACATCATATGACTCACGATAAGTAGATTTTTTTTTAAAAAAAACAAAAAATTTCAAAATATCAAATCGAAAAACCACAATAAGGATGCAATACCTCATCTTGGGCTGTCCATTGACGTAAAAAAATGTGTAACATAAGATAAAACTTGTTGATGGGATATTTTTCATTTCCGCGTCTTCCAAAATGAACCACATTACGTTGTTTTTATCCTCCTGCAGATAAGCGAGCCCCAAAGAGAAACTGAATTCAAACAGTTTACGATGTGACACCGGATTAATATCAATCACATTATCAATAATATTCGGCTCGAATGAAAATGATGGTAATTGAATGTAAGAAATATGAAAAATATCATAAGTGATATAAACATGGCTGGAAACGTATGGAAATACCAAACGGGTTTGTTTCGTGTTGTTTTCATGAGGTGGTGCGCAAGAACCGGGGGGGGCCGGCCCGGCAATGACACAACGATGACTAATAATAATACGGTTTAAAATAATAGAGTATCGAACGATGATAATAATGTTATAATTATTGTTTATCTCGCTGCTATTCCGGCTCCGTACGTCGCTTCTGTTGTTGTTGTTGTTCCGCGTCTCGGTTAGAATCTCCCTCCTTCGTATGCTGCTAATAAAATTTCTCGACGTGATTCGTTATAACTCCATATCTCGGGTCTCGTCCTCGCTATAGTCGCTCATGGAGCTCTCGCTATCGCTGGCATGGTCCCCGGAGCCCCCGCTGCTACCCCCCGTAGCCGAACCGTTGGCCGTGGCTGTCGAGGAGGCGGTGCCGGATGCGCGATCGTTTAGCGCGTCTTCGGTGGCGAATTTTCTCACATAATCTGTAAACAAATTCAATTCATTTTGGGTTGAATGTTCAGAATATTCTTCACTAATTCTAAATCGGATACATTTTTTATTAAATAATATTAAATGAAAATTGGAAGAAAGAAGAAATATCGATTTCACAAAAATAAAAATTATATGCGGAAACATGCTGTACAGTCCATTCGAAACTATAATAGACTGTGATTTATGGGTTGTGCCTGTCAGTAATATTTAGTGTAGGTACATATACATTGTGTATTTATGTGTACAATATACAACACTAATTGGTCCGATGTGCACACATACTTAAATCAGTACCTCTTCAGGTACTGATTTAAGTATGTGCATTTATAGTTTTACTTTATTATATATTTTTTTATATTGTTCTATATAAAATCTCCATCAGAACAAACATCACGTGCGACTAAGGCCCAAATTATAGATTCGTTCTCCAGCTTGAGACTGGTCTTGAGCACATGTTCTCAACCAAAATGGTATTAAAGAAACAAAACACAGAGCTTGATCTCAAGACTGGTTTCAAAATGTATAGAAGAGTTGAGATTGCTTCGAGACAGCTATCCCGCTGTCTTGAGCACGGTCTAAATGAGAGATAAGGAAACAGCGCTTTACACGAAAAAGAGACACAGACGAATTTAGCATTAATTACTATTTTGACTATTACATTGTTAGCGGTACTAAAATGGATCGAGAATCCTATTTAGAATCTTCCGGGAGTAATTTGCATACAATCATTCATAAATTAATTGTGTGAATTAAATTTTGTAAGATTTCATAAAATTTCAGGTACATCCAGTAAATATCATGTTGTTAATCTATGCATGTTGTATCATATTTTGGAATGGCTGCCTTTCCTGGATCTATTAACTGTAGGTACACACATTTCCATAATATGCTATATGACAGATAAACGAAGAAGTATTTCTTTTCCTCTTTCGAATAAAATGGTTGACATTTTCACTATTTAATCTTGAGACATTTCACCGAGAAGGGAGGCTGTTTGCATGTATACCAACGAAACAAAAAAACACAAATTTGTGCTCTGCGCACCTGGAAGCCTGGTTTGAGATATTAGGCGAAAACTATACATGACTTCTCCCGTCGGCGTATTTATAAATAATACAGAGAAACTTTCTAATGGTGGCCTTTTTGATGGAACTTCTTAATTATATTTTTTGAAAAATGAAATAAATTACCTGATACTTTCTTTTTGTACTCGTCAGGCTTGTGCAAATACATGGCAGCCGCATCACCATTCAATGGATCTATTGGATTGGGGTATGTCAATAGTTGAGGCAGGAATGATTCAAAGATATTAGATAAATCTGAAACAAAACAACACGCATTAGAAAAATATTCATTATACATATATTTTATTAAACATATGTAGGTACTTATACTACTACTTTAATTTGGCCCCCAACTAAGTGAAATGAATTTCACATACGACAAACAAGTCTATAATTGATTTGACATGTACCCAATAACAATTTTATGAACTAACGATGTTGTCTATTTATTCTAATCATGTAAAAGGAGAATAAATCCCTAATAAAATTTTAATAAATATGTTACTATACAAATTAATGCAAAAAACACTACCCAAATTTATCATAAAGGAAAAGAAACAATATTATATTTACATATAACCGGTTAATCAACCTACCTGATTAGAGTCTAGCAATTTGGTGAGAACAGAATCAAATTCTGCCTTAAACTCTTTCACTTGACAAAGAATATGTACTTGTTATAAAGACATAATTCAATACAAAGGAAAGAAGCTACAATTTTTGAGTAAGGTTTATGTTGATTATGTCAATCGGACATATTATTTTTATAATAAGGAAAAAACTATATTTTTCAATAAGCTTTTTGTTGATGTATCAATCGGATGACATCGAGATGATTGTAATTAACATTACATCTCAGATTGATTGTCAAAGCGAAAAAACTTTTGGCAGTAATTGTCTTAAAATATAAAATACAACAAAAAGTGTACATAACCTGTACTCAATATTCATACTCAGCTGCTATTTTTTTTGCTGGCAATAAGAGGAGAGTTATAACCCCTTTTTTCAAAAAAGGTTTTATGTGTGTTCAGCTACATATTATGTCATCGACACATCCACTTGATTTGAGCAATGTTCAGTCATAATTCTTGACCACATTGTCCAATATCCATAATTCTTTTTTTATCACCCACGTCAACTGATTTGCTGGGAATCGGTTTTTTTATATAAGCATTTATCTGTGTACGCTCATACATATTCTTTTATAGTCCGAGATTAGTGGGTGAGTGGTGAGCGTGACTCGACTGATGTCCCTTTAGCCCGCATACATGGTCGCAAGCCCGTGTGTCTCCCCTATTCTGGCTTGTAATCTGGTCGCCTGTGCTTGTGGGCCTGGATTTGTGAATCTGGTGAAACCATGATTGCCTTTATCTTTTGTATCTTATGTATATTTTTTTTAACCTCAACCAGCGAAAAGAGAAGAGTCGAGCTGTGGAAGGAAGGGTTCATCATCATCATCATAAGCTCGACAGCTCTGGGTGGGCCTTGGCTGAATCCAGGAGTCTCCTCCATTCCCGTCTATCCGTTGCCTTCGTTCTCCAGTTTCTAATATTAATTGTGGAAGCATCGGCATCGACACTGTCCATCCATCGAGTCCTTGGTCTTCCTGGTCTCCTTCGACCTTGTGGCCCAGAAAGTGTGAGGCGTTTTGTGGGGTTGTCGTCGTCCATTCGGATTATGTGACCAGCCCATCTTAAGCGCCCTATCTTGATGGAACTGATCACACCGGGCTCTCCGTAGGTCTCATATAGCTCCCTGTTGTATCGACGACGCCAACCATTATTCTCTTTTATTGGCCCGTAGATCGTTCGAAGGATCCTTCTCTCAAAAGCCGCTATGGATCCTTCAGTTTGTTTGGTTATCACCCAGGTTTCGGAAGCATACGTGAGGACTGGCTTGATGAGTGTTTTATACAGAAGGATCTTTGTGTTTCTCCTAACCAGTTTTGACCTTAGCTGCTTTTGTAGGGCGTAGAAGCATCTATTAGCAGCCATGATTCTTCTTTTAACTTCTTCTCGTGTATCATTGTCGCTGGTCACTGTGGAGCCGAGGTAGGTGAACTCTTTTATGACTTTAAAATTGTAATTTCCGACTGTGAATATCTGGGGAGCCGAGTTATGAGCTTTAGAAGCGATCATTAGTTTAGTTTTATCTTCATTTATGTTCAGTCCCATCATCCTAGCTCTTTCATCCAATGCTAAGAATGCCTCGCGGGTGGCCTGAAGTGTTATATTCTTGGCATTTCTCTAGTATCTGCCTTATTCTGTGGATCTGGTCAGACGTGCCTTTTCCTGGTGTGAATCCGCATTGATAGTTTCCTATGATTCTGCTTGTGTATACTGAGAGCCTCGAAAACAGAATATTAGAAAGGAAGGGTTAGGAAGTGAAAACTTCCATGAACCAACAGAGGTACTTCTAACGGGTCACCGACTACCATATGCAACCTGGAAATCCCTAAATAGACTAAGGACGGGTGTAGGAAGGTGCAAGATAAACCTAGACAGATGGAGAATGCTAGAGGATGACCAGGACATGACATGCAAATGTGGGGAGACGCAACATGTCACACCTGCTGAACTGCCCGCTTATGGAAGGAAGTTGCTCTGAGGAGGATCTGTAGCAAGCGAATGAGAATGCTATTATGGCTGCAAATCACTGGAGGGACACAATATAGGCTGATGGTATTGGACATGGAAAGTAAGTATTTGATTTTCCTGGGATAAATAAATGAGTTTTACCGTAGAGAGCAGTCCACGCCTGGTTGATGACATCGAGACATACCGTCCCCGAAACCTCATCTATGTTGGGATGATAAACCTTGTTCATGAAGCCAATAGAAGGAGACTTGAAGGGGTAGTGCTCTGGCAAGTGGACACGAACCTTCCATACTCCTCCCTCATATGGAGCTAGAAAGAAATTAACATAATTTATAAATATTTAGAAAGTGAAAACATTTAACAATTTGAGAAATTTTTAAAATTCTATTATAGTTGTGCTGGCACCCTGAATTTCATTCCCAGCAGAGGAGAAATTTGTTTCAATGCAATTATTGCTCATGGAGATATGATTGATATAAAAACACACAAAGACTTTTCCTAGCATATTGCGTTTATGTGTACATGGTACCTTCCGTTGTCTATTTAAATGTTTTTATTTTATATCTTAAGGAAATGCGAGAGGACCGGCTGACCAGTGAGATGATACGGGACACAGAATGACATGGAGACTTGGTACCAAGAAGGCTGACCACAGATGAACTTGGAAGAGGAAAGGAAGAAAGAAATCTCTTCCTTGCCTCTTCCCAGTTCAAAAAATATTACTCATGTTCATCATAAACAAATAAAAATAAATAATAATTTTACACTTCTAATGATTTCATGAACTTTTCATCCAATCCTTCTTCTCTGGACTGGAAACGCTGGTGACATCTTGGTTATTTTCTGTGATTTAAAACATTTTTTTGAAATTTCAATCATCATTTTATCAGTGATGCCTTGAGTTCTCAGTTCTTTACAAACATTATTTGTAAATAATACCTGACTTCTGAATTTGATCAAGTTCTATATTTAAATTTGTTCTTATTATT
Source organism: Molanna angustata (assembly GCA_963576475.1). Classification (NCBI taxonomy): domain Eukaryota; kingdom Metazoa; phylum Arthropoda; class Insecta; order Trichoptera; family Molannidae; genus Molanna; species Molanna angustata. The sequence goes on along the minus strand of OY754979.1, from coordinate 13,721,410 downwards.
TGAATTTACTCTCCACTACTACGGAATAATGGAGAATCATGATTCCTCTAATTTTTTTTTTATTAAAGAGATACTTACTTCCTCTGGGTCCAAAAAACTTTACACAAAACTCATTGAGGCCACCCAAAATTGTCACTTCGTGTTTGCTCTCGATACTGATGCAAAAATAGTCAAGGAAAATTTTATAATAAACAAAATACAAAACGAAAATTGCAGACAAAATAAATTTTCTCATTTTTTATATTGTAATTAATTTTTTATTCTATTTGGGTTGATTGTGTTACGACAACAATGTTGCTGCTATTTGTTTTTACTGAAAAATGTGTTATTTTATAATATTGAAACAGTTTGAACACCAATTTTTCAAGGACTATTCCCATCTTGCTATGTTTGCATGAAATTCAATATTCATTTAATGTTAAAACATTAACGCAGAATTACATAATAATCATGATTAAAAAACAATAAATCTAATATGTTGCCACATTTTTCAAGACCACGAAAGAATGTTATTTTTCAGTCATCACAAGAAACATGAGTTGGTCGTTGGTCAGAAAATTTGGCCAATGATAGGAAACTTTGATGGTGTAATAGTCAAGCATCAGTGTGTGAAATACTTTCCTTTCACAGAAATCAAACAAATGATAAATGCACTATTGAAATTGTTACTCAACCACACTGAATTAACACACTTAAATATTCGCATGTAATAATCCTCAATTCACTATGGTTTATATTTTCAATAAATTAAAAACTTAATGCTTAAACTATTTCAAGAGTAAACCAATAATGATTGTTAAGTACATATTTTATATCACACTCCTATTTTATTTTTATTTATTAGGGAAAACCGAACAACTTCTATAATATTTTAAAAAATATACATATCGCGGGCGTCAAGCCAGAAGGGCGTATCTGCAAAAATGCTATTGTTCATTTTTTATGCCAAAGGATACTTTATTAAGACCTCCATCATCTATAAAAAAATCACAGCTGCGTATTTTTCGAGATATTTCAAAAAATAATTTTGGGCGTATGCTATGGCATAGGTGAATTTGTCGAGCCAGAAGGGCGTATGAACATACGCCGAAGACTTGACCGATATATTTGTGAAATATTATCGTACCAGATGGACGAATCTGCATACGCAGAACATCAAATAGATAGTTTTAAAGAAAAATGTCTGAAAACAAATTATTGAAAAAAGAAAATAATATGATTTGACTTTTCAAAAAATTGATGATGCCATAGAAACCTGCCAAGCCAGAAGGGCGTACCAACAAACATTAAAAATGGCAGAAGCTTTCGACTAATTGTCTCAATTTCGCTATCAAAATGTTTAAATACATCTCATAATTAAGCTACATATTTTTTTCTCTAAAAAAGCTACGGATTCATAGTTTTTTATAAAATTTGTTTTAACGCCCCACAATAATTATGAATTTTCTATGCAAAAATCGAGTCCACAACTAGAAACATTAGAGAGCCAGAGGGACGTATGTGCAAAATATATAATAAGTTCACTAGATATTGAAATTTAGGTAATACTCCTCGATGAGGCTTGATTATTGCTATATTTTCTAAAAAAACTCTACATGAAATTGAACCGTTACAGAAATAAATAGTATTTTGTCTCTCCTGTAAAGTAGTCAGTAGACCTTCTGGCTTGACACCCGCGATATATATATAAAGAGTAAGGGCATGATAGAGAAGCACCTAAGTGGATTCAACAAAATTATCAGAAGGTATCATAGAAAAATAAACATGTCATTATGACATTTGATATTTTCATACTCATTATACATACAGAGCATCACGGTATATTCCGCAATGTGGAATAACCAGTGACAGGTTTTACCTTGCAAAATGAAGCACGACATGTATGTGTCTATCACCACACACCAGTCTCGTCTCATTTAAAAAGGCACTACATTCAAAATGGGTGGTGAACCTCATTATTGAACTACGTAAGATGTTATTGTTGCCTGTTGTATTTTCGAATACCCAGCTCCTACGGGACACCCAAAAACGATGACAATATAAAAGAGTGGAAGCACTATTCTAAGCCATTTTCTCGCAGTAAGGATCACGGTATTCAGTTCTAAATCGATACAAATAAAAAAAAATAGTGACATCTCATCATAGTAAAAATTGTTGTGGTTGTGATAAGTAGTTGAAAATATTTTGGTAATAAATTTTTGTTTTTATTTATATCAAAAAAAAATTAAACGATTAATAATACAATAATTTGGAATAATTAAATGTGTACAAGATTGATAATAAATATTTATGTTTCAAATAAAACAATAATGACTGCTACTTAAATAAATATTAATAAATGTAAGTAATAAATCCATGAATTTTAGTCACATGTTTGCTAAAAAAATACAATACATTACAAAATATATGTACTCTATTTATAATTTTCATTCATTCATACCATCACAGCATATCCCACAATGTGGGATAATCAGCGAAAGGTGTGCGGGTGTGCATTGCCTTATAAAAGGGAGCACAACATATCTGTGTATACCCACACACCAGTCTCGTCTCACCTAAAAAGGCACTATATTCAGAATGGGTGGTGAACCTCATTGCTGAACTATGTGAGATGTTATTGTTGCCTGTTGTATTTTCGATTACCCGGCTCTTACGGGACACTCGAAAACAATAATAGAAAAGAGTGGAAGCACTATTCTAAGCCGTAAAAAAGGAAAAATATTCTTAACAATATTAATATCATAAGCAAAAAGGGTGTAATTTAAAATGTATTTGAATTTAAATGGATCTAAAAAAAATTAACAAATTATATTAGGTAGGTACTATATGATCAGTGTAATTATTTTTATGTTTAATTTTCACTCTTAGTATTTTTTTCTTTTATTCTTACTAAATACCTACTATAGTATCAATTTACTTTAGAGACTTCACGTTGCTCGGATTGGTTGGAAGAAATTGCCATATGACAAAAACACACCTTTATGATCTTGTACATTAAGTATAAAGAAATAAACATTTATGGAGGTAAGTACAATGTAATAAGTTACATAAAATTAAATTAAATGTTTTTCCATTGTGCTAAAATTTGTGTAAAATTTTTAAATATTTGTGCAAAAAATCAATAAAGGATGTGGTTTCGTAAACAAAGATATCAAGATGATAGAAATGTCAGCACAATGTTTACAAAACAAGAAAATAATAAATGAGAACTTGTTTACAATCCATTCGTCTGGGATGCATTGTGTAGACAGGTGACATTCGCAGACGAAAATAAATAACTAAATAAAATTACACAACTCCCATTATTAGTGCAATAATAGAATGTTCTGGTTCCTGAAAAGGTGATAAAATCCATCCCCACCACATTTCCATGGTACATCTCAAAATTAAACCAGAACAAAAGCAACCATGGTAAAACAGTAATGACCTAATTATCAGATGACAAATCCAACCCTAATCAAACAGTGTTGAAAAATATTGTTTTAAAAATTTCATTGTTATAATACAGTGCGTAACTGCGTAAACACGTCAGGGACACAAAAAAGCAGCCATTATACTCATACACCTATATGTCGCAATAAAAGAACAATCTACATTTTGAGCTCATAAATCCATTGTGACAATAAAATGATTGAAAATAGTGTAGTCTGTAAACATATATAATGAAAATACATGTATTTGCCTTTGTGCCATTGTCCCCCGATGCAAAATATCGATTTTCGCTGGGGAATGACAATCAGCTGATGCCAAAGAAGGCAACATATTTACATGGACCCTACTGTAAATCAGCACTAAGATAACAAAGAAAGGATACAGTTTGATGACGTCCGTGTCCATACGGCGTTTACCAGCGCTCGGGGACGACATTTTGTCAACAACCAGCACGTTTCACACCTTCAAAAATACACTAGCGAGGCAAATTTCACACGTTAAATGCTATCAAGAAAGATTAATCCGTCGCAGTGGTCAAAAAAATAACATTGGCACAAAACAATGGACGACCATAGATTCAAGCTAAAAAATAGAAAGGAATTTATTTCTGCGAGAAAGAGATACCTCATAAATTTATAAAAAGAAGTTTATAATATAATCGTGTTCTCTTTCTAACGCTTGTAAAAATATAGGGATCATAACATTGAAGAATGAATATTAAAATAAGAAATTATACACAAGACGGCGTAGAAACAAGTACCAGAGCAAAAACATAGTATAAAAATATACAAACGTATACTTGAATACAAGCCATAGAAATAAATTTGGCAACAATATTTCCCATTGTCGGATACCCTAGTCCTGGATTGTTCGTCGTTCGTTTTCCTCTAGACAGGCCGCAAAGCATGGATGTAATTATATACATCCATGCCGCAAGGTAGGGAAAAAAAATGGCCGACTTATCAGTCGTATGGAGTTTGACAGCTATCCATATTGGCGGATTGTTCCTTTTCTCATGTTCATAGAACATGTTTTATATACTTGAATGTGACAGATCAGATTGGAATAATAACATTTTTTTCATTTATAATGTTCATTATGACCTAAAAAACAAATTTTATAAATCTACGTAGTACAAAAAATCATTATACGAATTTTTCAAGGTCAATTTTGCAATCTTTTAATAATTCATATTGCATTATGAAAGTTATATTTACAAAAAAAATATTGAAAAACCTTAGATTATAATATAATATATGAGAAAACATATTATTTATTCACAGTAATTGTATAAAAAGTTTATATCGAAGAATGACAACAAATAAGTATCTTGTTACACGAGCAAAATACTGAATAAATTGTCAATTTAATATAAATAATTATCAGGGAAATCGAGCTTCCTTAAATTTTTTTCAATATTATCATTCAGAATGAGCTACGTTCATTTATTTTAAATATTAAGAAATCTTGAACACCTAAATAAACAATAATACCTACAATATAATATAACCTCCTCTTTTTTTCAATCGGTTAAAATTTATCCACTTGTACCAAGAGATATTCTGTACAAGAAATAGTATATCTTCATCATAAGGTTGCAGAGCAAAACAACGGTTATAACCATATTCAAATTATAATTGATATACTTATGTCTAGAGATGTGTCAATATAGAGTGAAACATAGAATGCCAATTTGTCTATCTTGGGTACAGGATCACATACGAGATGGACATTCAAAGAGTGAAATAGATAATCTCATCCACCGAGCAAAACTCGCCTTAAACAATCAAAGATCTTTGAGTCCAGCAACTCCGGAAACATTAGTAAATATGTGTGGAGTATTTTACTGTACCTATATGGTTTTTACACATTATGCAAAGGTGAGGTCCTCAGCAAAATCAATTAAACTAGTCACAATACAACATGTTGATCACCATATTGAATAGGTATGCAAATTGGATAATAAATAGGTCATGCGTTGTGACATGAGCATCTCTTACACATCATGTTGGAGTGAATAATTGAGGGATCGACTGACAGAAGGCGTCCCCGCTGGGAGTATATTGAACAGGTGTGCAACGATACTACCTCATATACAGTGCTTAAGAGAATCGCTGAAGACAAAACAGAGTGGATGAAGAGATTTACTGCCAAACAATCTCCAAGATGGAAACCGAACAAGTAGAGCTTATATTAAAAGATATTTTTTATTAATCTTGATACAAAGAGTAATGAATTATTCTAGGTAAATTGATAACTATTCATATTGCATTGTTAATATATTCATTAATAATATTTGATACATTTATAATTCAATTATTGTTTACTAACTGTATAAAATTTTGAAAACAAATAAATATCTAGGCACATGACATACTAATTTCAGCAAAAAACTAAAAAGTTAATATATTGTAAATAATTATCTTCCTTGTTGAGCTTCCTTCAATTGTTTTGAATATTATTTATTACTTATCCAAAACGACCAACGTTCAGCTGTTTAAATATGAAAAAATCTAGAACACCTATGTATGTAAAGAACCAATTGTAATAATAAAATTATAAACTTAGTTATGTAACTACAAATGATATTCCCTATTAGAAATTTATCTCCTAGATATTTTAAATTGCAGTTTCTAGTCATTTAACATAATCTAATCTTAAAAATTTTGCTTGTTTGATCATATAAAAATACTTTACATGATACATAATATATGTATATGTACTCTATTAAAATGCATATCTTCCACGAAATTTAATTGACTTAACTATTTTCACTTACTTAACTGTTTTATAGGTTATGTTTTACAAAAATGGTGTGAAGACAAGGCTATCCCCCATTGTCGATTTGTTCAAGATAATTTATTTCTTGGAAGGACGCAAAAAACACCAACTTAGAAGCTTCGCAGCATATATTATGTTCTATATAATATATGGATAAATTCGGAGTAGAACATTTTTTGTGTTTTTTTTTGTCTGTCTATGTATGTGTGTGTGAGTCCCTCCCTCCTTATAACTTTCAATCCGCTTGATGCACAGAGCCCAAAATTTCAGAATATATAGAAAATATTATACCTACAAAACTTGCATACTCATATTTTTTTCCTGTCAACGATTATCAACATTTGAATATATTTTTTCCTTCTATCTCAAATATCATAAAGCTAGAAAGTTGTGTAAATATAGACAAATACAATACATCAAACTTTATAAAAAAAAGGTCCAGGTCTTCTGAAATATTTTTTTTCCTGAGAAAAACATTTTTTATGACAAATTAGTGTTTAACTGCCTACATATATTTCCATTTTTTTAATATCAAAAAAACGCCAAAACACCTTAACACGATATTTTATTTTCCATAAAAAAAACATACACATTATAGCAGTACATCTCGAACTTATTTAGCATTTGTTTTTCTAAAAATTTAATTCAGTGTCGATATCGTTTCATATGATTTGTATGGAAGAATACACAAAGGGAATTAACTCTCAATATTTTGATACTTTTCATACATACATACCATCATATTCGGGTTAGTAAAAAAGATTAAACCCCATACTATCCTGACATACATGTATTGTATATAAAGCTAAATATCATAAAAGATTCAATAATTTGTCTCAATCGTTTGATACTTTATCTTTATACATACATATGTACATACCATCAAGCTGCTTACATATTTGTGGTAGGAAAAAAAGGACTGACCTCCACACTACTCTATCTTGACATAGGTGTTTTATCTAGTAAAGAAAATATCTTTTAATATTCAATAATTTTTATTTAAGGGATTATTGTTTGGTATGTATTCTTCAACTATACATAATTTCGCATTGACAGTTGAATCTCATATGTTACATGTAAGTAGGCATAAAAGGAATAGAATAAATCATCTCTGAAAAAACATGCTATAAGCTAAAGCTCGTCGAAATCATTAGAATATGAACTAAAATAAATGACAATGCATTTATACGATGTTGGAAATATTATGATTTCTACAATAAATTCATAGCACTTGCCTATATTTTATTAGTTCAAGTAAACAAAATAATAGTAGTTTAAAATAAAATGATAACTATAAAATGATATTACAAAATTTATAAAAAAAATTGAGGCAGTTGCGAATGCGAATTAAAACAATTATGAGTTGACTTTGTGTTACATATTTTATATTATTTTGCATTTGACGAATGCGCAAGTTGATTTTTTTATGAATAGTTCGAAGTTTTTTTTATTAATTAGATGGCTTGGTCTAAGGATGATATGGCAGCTCAGAACCCAACATATTCGTTCATTTTTCACTAAACATAATTCTCTGGGTAGGAAAAACTGATTGTTAAAGTTTTTGGTATAAATACTAAATAATTTATTTCATGGAGGAATCTATGGTACCTATTTCAAAAACGTTATTCCAAAATATCCTCCCGAGCTACGTTCATAATGAATGTCGAGTGCATTTAGTGACGCTCTAAGCCGTTCATAATGACCGAAAACAGACGCTCGAAAGACACCCTGTGATTGAACTTCGAGTGTACGCACCAAACGCTCGGTAAAATTGTCGGGTGAAAATCGCTCTGACAGTTATAGTATTTGTTGACTACTATTTTATTTGTGGAATGCAATGAGCTATAGGTTCATTTGCTGTGCCGAGGTAGTAGAAAGAGACAGATAGTACAAGTAGCATTCCTATCTCTATCTAGAACTTTCACTTCATACAATATATAATATTATGAGTAATTTTGAGGAATAGAATGAGATTATAGGATAATTAATGATGTAATTCAATCAAATGAAAAATATAGATAATCGGATGTACATATATAGTAAAATTAATATATAGACTAGTTGCATGTAACACATGAGATCCAACTGTCGATAGCGATAGTATGTATAGTTGAAGAATACGTACCAAACTATAAACCCATAAATACAAATTATTGATTATTTTATGATATTTGGTTTTCTATACAACACGTGTACCTAGGTAGTCAAGATAGGATAGTATGGAGGTGTGTCTTTTTTTCCTATCCGGAATATGAAAACGGCATGATGGTATATATTGTATGTTTGGAGATGAAGTATCAAAATATTAAGTCTTCTTTGATATTGTGTATATGTAGGTGACTGCCATACAAATAATTTGTATTTAAATACATACAATGATTGTATGAAGCGATGTCGCCACTAAATTCAATTTTTATAAAAATTGTTGAAAAAAATTTAAATTGAAAATTTGGGCTCTGTAAATTGAGCGGATCAAAAGTTATAAGGGGGGGACAGACACACACACAAAACTCACATAAAATGTTCTACTCCGAATTCTGTATAGGAACATATATGCTGCGAGGCCTCTAGTTGGTGTTATTAGCATGCAAAAAGTCCACTACGCCATACAAAATTTTCCTTCGTACACGCATCTTGGCTTAATAATGTCGATTCATTCAGAGAATTGAATTCTCATGAACGAATCGACAGTTGGAAAATTAAATTATCTAGTTAGGGTGTTTCGGTTTTTTCGATATTAAAAAAAATGGAAATATAGGCAGTTAAATTCATAAATTTATCATAACTAGTTGCATGTAACACATGAGATCCAACTGTCGATGGCGATAGATTGCATATTCAAAGAATACGTACCAAACTATAAACAACACAAATTAATAAATATTTGAAGATATTTTATTTTCTATATACTAGTTGCATGTAGCACATGAGATCCAACTGTCGATAGCGATAGTATGTTTAGTTGAAGAATAAGAATCAAACTATAAACCCATGAATTCAAATTATTGAAAACTTTAACACATGTTGGTATGTATGTCAAGATAGGACAGTATGGAGGTCAGTCCTCTTTTCCTACCCGGAAAATGAAAACAGCATGATGGTTCTGTATGTATGTTTGGAGATTAAGTACCTATCAAACTATTAAGTCTTCTTACATATTGTGTATAGGCGACTGCCATACAAATTGTATGAAGCAATGTCGTCACTAAATTCAATTTTTATAAAAATTGTTAAAAAAAGTTTGAGATGTGCTAATACAATGCTAATATTTTTTATAGAAAATTAAATTATCTAGTTGGGGTGTTTCGGCTTTTTTCGATATTTAAAAAAAATGGAAATATAGGCAGTTTAACTCATAAATTTATCATTAAAAAAATATTTTTCTTAATAAAAAATGTTTGAGAAACACTGGAATTTTTTAAAAAAAATTAATTTGAGATTTTGCATTTGTATATGTACCAATTTTCAGCGTTCTAGCTTTTATGGTTTCTGAGATATATGGAAAAATAAAGTAAAAATTCAAAAAATGATATACCCTGACTGAAACAAAAATTCAAAATTGTGAGTATAAAAGTTTTGTAGGCCTATAACTGTTTATATATTCTGAAATTTTGGGCTATGTAAATTGAGCGGATCAAAAGTTATAAGGGGGGACGGACACACACACACACACACAGACAAACACACACACACACACACAGACAAACACACACACAGACACGCACACAGACACACGAAATGATCTACTCCGAATTCTGAGTAAATCCGTGTATGGAACATATATACGCTGCGAAGCCTCTAGTTGGTGTCATTAGCATGCAAAAAGTCCACTACACCATACAAAATTTTCCTTCGTACACGCATCTTGGCTTAATAATGTCGATTCATTCAGAGAATTGAATTCTCATGAACGATTCGACAGTTGGACAAGTTTTAACAAATTAGTAATAGCACAAGCTTTAAATAAAAAAAACAATGGCCATTAAAATTGAAACGTAAAAAAGAGCATATTATTAATTATGACAAATAACGTAGGATAAGTAAAAAAATACAATAAATAATTATCAGAATAATTGAAACGTAAACCAGAGCGTATTAATAATTATGACAAATAAACACAAGTTATAATTAATTATCAGTAAAAATAGAAATGTAAAAAATGAGTACATATTATGATATAAAATAAATTCACAAATTGTAAATACAAGATATAATGAATGCAAAAGACTATATTAATTAATGCCAAATGTTGTTATTAATACAAAAAATAATTTAATCACTCTGACAATGGACGTGGATCATCATGCCTTTGTAGAGGGAATTTGGAAGCAATAATGGCATAATTGATGACGATAATTGAGATTTACGAAACATGAATTCATGACACAATCTTACATAAATTTTAAATTACTGTAGGTATTTTAATAAACATTAAAACGTAGATCATATTTTAATAGTTGAAATATTGTTGATATTACAGTAACAATCTTTGAGGACGCCATTGAAAAGTTTTTTACCCATGAAAACTAATTCCGCTGTTAGGATACCAAATGTTTTGGCATCCAAAGGAGCTGCAGCATTTAACTATCGTCTTTATTTCTTTTAATTTGTAGAAAGAAAAACAAATAATACCAAACACAGGCTTAAAGCAACACGTCGAACTCAGGAAAACACACCAACTGACAGCCAAACGCTATATGAATTGATGCTTAGAAAGAGACACGTATCCTACTTGCAGAGGCTATATTCCCACACGAGATCGGCACAAAATTATGACGTGTTTTGTTGTATGGACACTAGCACTCCAGTATGCCTATACCTAATTGGTTGACATCATTTGACATTATGATGACAATATGTATCCACTTATAAAAAAAAACATTAAAAATTTCCAATAAAGGTCAGAGATCATTATTTACTCCACTGACCAATTGATGTTTTTTGATGAAAATATAACCTTAAGAAATATGTATGATAAATGACATTTAAAACGCTCAATTCTGCGTTCAGATTGAAACGCCGCTCGAAAGCGTTCAGTTAGATTGGTGTGAAAAACGCCATAATTTGACACTTCAGTTACATTCCACGCCCGACGTCGAGCGTTGTATCTGAACACAACTCGTGTAACACATCAAAATAATAAATTAAATCCGAATGTACATCAAAACACTTTTGCTTCATAAGCAACATTAGCAATAAAGTGTCTGCATTTTTTTCGTAGATAAAACTAATTATTTCAGGTTATTGAAACATTGAAGACTAAGTAAAGAATATAACATAATTATTTGGTTTATCCATGAATGTATGATATAATATTCGCCAAACATCTTGAATGAGCGTCGGGTTGTGCAGAGCGCAAATTTGTGTATTTTTCAAATCGCCCCCTTCTCGGCTAAAAGTTCAAGTTATTTGGCGACAACTATACTAGATTAATCTTAGGCCTTTTATGGCTTGAATTTATAGAAGGTTATCAAGTTGTTAGTAATTGTACTACCTTTTCTTCTGTGGAAAGATGATTTTTTTTATATTTATATCCGATTATCCATCTACGTCCTTGTGTTTTTCTATGGGCAAAATAAATTATCTACGCTGTGTTTGGATGGAAATGGGAAGAATAATTTACGAATTAATTAAATTGATAAGTCATCCGGTTTGGTGTTGTGATTTTTAAGTTAATGGCAGCACACCTTATGAATAATTTGTGATTTATGCGACAGCTCTTCTTTATAGCTCAGATCACCGATAATTTCTTTTTAATAACGTGTGACAGATGGGTGTTATACTTCGGCCGCTCTAAACTGATTCTAAATGTCATATTTACATGTTCTTCCGTCGTGACCTGACGTTACGCAGATGTTTATAATTGTGTAAATATCGAAACGCGCTCCACGCTTACTAATTTTAGCCTGTCAAGATTCTGATTCATTAGTTATTATTGTTTTAATACCGCAATGGCGGAGTGTGGACTCGCGGTCGTGTCAAATTTATAACCTACGAGGTGATGGAACATGAGAGTGTCCGTGATGAAAAAATTGATTTGGTGTCGAGGATCTTGAAAGATTCAAATTTAAGATTTTAAATTAGAAAACGTGCAGCAACAGATATAAACTAAAAATGGCTGCAACATTCGACCAAAATGATATGACTAGGTAAAGGTTTAAAACTATATTGTATATGATTTAACTTTATTAGATATTATATTATGTAGTATTTATCAGATAACTCTATTGTTTTAAACACTAGTATCTATTAGTCAACTATTGAATTAAAAGTTAAATTTCCACAAGCATTAATCAATTCATTTTTATACAAAAATATGAGCTTAATTTACTATTTTACTTGTACATTTTTCGTTATTATATAAATGTTTTAGTATAAATTCTAAAGGCCACACAGGCACTCAAATGTGATTAGTATAGTTGTCGCCAAATAACAAACTTTTAGCCGATAAAGGGGGCGATTTGTAAACCAACGAAGCCAAAAGACAAAAATTTGCACTCTGCGCAACCGGAAGCTCGTTCAAAATGTTTGGCGAAAATTATAACATTGGCGTTTTATCATTTCCTCAGCTAATACTGTCATTATCATCTTGAAACTAAAGACAGATAAATTACTGGAAGGGGCAGTTTGCATGTATACCAACCAAGCAATAATACACCTATTTAACGGGTTCAAGTTGTTTTACGATAACAATGATGTGCCGACTGCCGTTGCACAGTTGGTACACTGTTTGGCTTCTGCGCGAGTGTCCTGAGTATGACCCCCAGCAGAGGAGATACTTAAATTCATTTCTCATGCAAACAATGGTTTTCTGGGCTGGAATCACTGGTTAGTTGAAAGAAATTGCCATACGGCAAAAAACTTGCTACTTGCGCAGGATGCAAGGAAGTATTTATTATTATTATTAATGATGTCTACGGCTTGACAGTTCCAGAATCATAATAGGTAATTAAAAATTTCCTAAAATCTTCTTTGGCTGGTCCTTTTCCCAGTTCATCTGGAGTCAGCCCTCCTGGTACGCAGTCTCTACGTCTTTCTGTCATGTGTCATCTCACTGGTCAGCTGGTCCTTCCTCAGCTCTCTCTCAATGCTCGTCCACCAGGTGGCCTGTGGACGGCTTTTAGCTCTGGGTGGTGTGGGAATATTTAGGGCCACCCGACCACGTGATCGTCTCCCCTTCTGTTTGCATGTCCATACCATCGGAGTCTGGTTTCTTTCATTTTCTCCTGGATGGGCGCTACCCCAATGCTACCACGAATATAATTGTTTCTAATTTATTCCATTTTAGTGACCCCCGTGAAAACTCCCTAAATATTATTCCAAAAACCTGAAATTTGGGGGATTCACTCGTTATCCATTTAATTAGATGAAAAACTATAATTTAGAAAAAATTTAGTAAACACTTACGGGATTTTTTTGTTAAAAGTATCTATACAATAGAAATGTACTGCATAAAAATGCATTCAGGGATTTCGACTTCAACTTTTCAAAATGTACTCTAATTAAGTAGTGGAGTGTAGTGTTGGCTACAACCTAATTTTGTAGTAATAAACTCACATTTGTGAAGGGTGTATGAAAATGTTTTCAATTAAATTATGACACGTGTTACATTTCTTCATATTGGGGAACTCTTTATTATCTGTTGTATTTCTATGATTTTTGATTTTACTCATTTCTGATATAATAATCATAGATTTTCCAACTGTCGATTTGTACGAGAGAATTTTATTCTCTTAACATATCGACAAAGTATCAAGCCAAGATATGCGAGATTTGTATGCAGGGTATATATTTTTCACAGTTTTTCAACTTTGAAGTAAAAAAACACCAACTTAGAGGCTTCACAGCATATATGAATTTACTCAGAATTCGGAGTAGAACATTTAGTGTGTCTGTATGTCTGTATGTGTGCCCTCCCCCCCTTATAATTTTTGATCCGCTTAATTCACAGAGCCCAAAATTTCAGAATATATATAGCATAAACTTATAGGCTTACAAAACTTTTATACTCAGAATTTTGAATTTTTGTTACAGTCAAGGCTTATCAACTTTTGAATTTATACTTTATTATTCTATATATTAACAAAAACTATATAATCTAGAACCCTGAAAATTAGTAAAAATATAGACAAATACAAAATCTCAAATTTGGTACATATTCTTCAACTTTACATACAATTGCTATCAACAGTTGGACCTCCTGTGTTAAATGCAACTAGTCATATAATATACTAGATGTTGCAGTTAGCAAATTTTGTATGAATCAAAGTGAGACTTTTTTCTGCGGGACTTTTGACAACAAGGTGGGCAGACAACATAATTTTTCTATAGAGAATAACGACTAGTATGCATTGTTTTCGGATTTATTTATGCAACCAAAACGTCAAACCCGCGATATACCATAACTCACCCATTGCACATGATAATAATATACAGAGAAACCTGTCAAATATAAATTTTATCTATGGGTAATATTTAATACTTCACAACTTTCTTAGGAGATTTACATGTCCACCATGGCGCAGTTTATAAGCCGTTTAGCTTCTGTGCGGACGTCCTGGGTTCGATCTCCCGTAGAGGAGAAATTTATTTAAATTTATTTCTTACACAATTCTTGCTTCTCTGGGCTGGAAACACTGTTTAATTGGAAGAAATTGCCATATAGCAATAAACTCGCCACTTGCGCAGGGTGCAAGGAAGTTTTTTATTTTTATTATTAAATCATGTTTTAAAAGTAATTTAATCAAATACATCTTTAAAATGTTTCTTTCTCCACAAATAGGTATTAAGTTTGATATATCTACTATTATGTATATAGATCTACTTAGCAAAATAAACCTTAAGGTTCCTTCTCAATTGTGACGCAAAATCCCATATTCTTGTTAAAGCAAGTATCCACTAATTATCAACAAAACTAATTTCTTTGCCGTGTTTGTAACACTATGAATAATTCAGTTCTTAATTCACCTGAATTTGATGTATTGCAATGTAGCATTACAGCAGTGAGATGTATTCTTAGTGCATTTTTTTTAATACTAGTTGTATGTAACACATGAGATCCAACTGTCGATAGCGTTAGTATGTATAGTTGAAGAATTTAAGTACCAAACAATAATCCCATAAATCCAAATTATTGAATATTTTAAGATATTTTGTTTTCTATACAACACATATAGGTATGTATGTCAAGATAGGATAGTATGGAGGTCAGTCCTTTTTTCCTACCCGGAACATGAAAACAGCATGATGGTTGTATGAAGCGATGTCGTCACTAAATTCAATTTTTAAAAAAATTGTTTAAAAAAAATTAAGATGTACTACTAAAATGTTAATATTTTTTATATAAAATTAAATTGTCTAGTTGGGGTGTTTCGGTTTATTTCGATATTTTTAAAAAAATTGGAAATATAGGCAGTTAAACTCATAAATTCATCATAAAAAAAATATTTTTCTTAATAAAAAATGTTTGAGAACCGCTGGAATTTTTTTTTTTTGAAAAAACTAATTGAAGATTTTGTATTTGTCAGCGTTCTAGCTTCTATGGTTTCTGAGATATATGGAATAATAAACCAAAAATTCAAAAGTTGATAAGCCCTGACTGAAACAAAAATTCACAATTCTGAGTATAAAAGTTTTGTAGACCTATAACTATTTAAATATTCTGAAATTTTAGGCTTTGTGAATCCAGCGGATCAAAAGTTATAAGGGGGAGACGGACAGTCACACAAAACTCACATAAAATGTTCTACTCCGAATTCTGAGTAAATCCATGAATGAGAACATATATGCTGTGAAGCCTCTAAGTTGGTGTTTTTAGCATGCAAAAAGTCCACTACGCCATACAAAATGTTCCTTCATACACGCGTCTTGGATTTATACTGCCTCTTTCTTCAAGAGAATTTCATTCTCTTGAGCGAATCGACAGTTGGACTATGTAATTTATTTGCCAACCTTAACCACTAAAATATATTCCAATTTTAAATTTGTGTATTTTCTTTTCTGTGAATAAATTTTTTTTCTTATATAATACTATGTTAACCTCGGCTGCAGGATCCATGTAACTTTATCTGTCACAGAAACATAATATTCTGTGACAGACTTCTAATTGGCTGTTAAATTATTATATTAGATGTAAAACTGTAATATATAGCTGTTTGTCTTCCAAAAAATTATAAATAAATGAATATCTAAAGCATTCATTTACAAAATAATTGTGTTGTTTTCTATACAACTGTTGCATGTTAATGTTTGTTTGATTTCACAAATATTTTGTCAACTTCCTCACATTCCCACAAATATTATTGTAATTTATTTTAAATCAATTTGTTGTTACATTTTCTAAGTTTGTGCTTGGAGTTAGTGCCACTTGGTTGTGTATAATGATGTTTGAGTAAGTACATAATAACGCTGGTATTATGCACATTGGTGGTAAGTGCAAAAAAACAATTTTCAAGCCGTCGCAGCATGGTGGTCTGCAGTTCTAATACAAAATTCTCGTTTACATTACACAGACTGCTTGAAGGAGTTGTGTTGCAGTTGAACTGACTGCTCGCCAACTGCTCTAGAGCAGTCCGTGTATCTCAGGTCTAAAAATTAATTATTAAATATGGTATAATTTAGATAAAATTATACTTTTTTTTTCGTAATTTTGATTTCATCACATTTATTGCAATTTTGGCTACTGGTTTCTGACTGTTCCCACAATAATTGTGAATTAGCCTGATGAAGGAAAGGTCAGCTCCAAAACTTGTAGCTAAAGTTTCAATGAATATGGTGGAGACAAGGCGGCATTTAAAAAAATTATAAGTTATATTTGTTATTTATATTATACATTTTTTTACTATTTATTTATTTTCTACAGGAAATAAAAATGTACATATAAAAATATAAAATAAAACAAATCAATATTATTGCCCCATTGAAAGTCTAGACAGACACTCGTGTATAGGGCATTAAGTTTTATGTTCTTCAATTTCTTGTAATAATTTGTTTATTTTTTTTAGCTGGTACTTTGGTGGATTGACACGTGCACAGGCTACGCAGATGTTGATGGGAGAACAAGAGAGTGGGGTATTTCTGGTACGAGACAGCAATAGCATACAGGGGGACTATGTCCTTTGTGTCAGGTATAAATTTGTCACTACTCTATTTAGGATTCCCTTATTGTTTTTGCTATTTCCATCTTCACCTGTTACCTCATATTGGGACGATTGTTATTACCTTGACAGAACGCTAAGAGTAGTTGATGAAGTTCTCTAAATTAGCTATCTCTGCATCACACTGCAGAAAGAATTTATAGGATGAATGTGTCCTTGAAACTCCTTGTGTTATAAGTGAATGAAATCAATTAAATCAGCATTTGAACTACTACTTCTCGAAACTCAAACACCCCAGATTCATTAATCGATGTTCACCATTATTGCTCCACGATAACGTAAGACCTCAAACTGCATGAGAAACAGTTTTAACACTACAAGACCTGCAGTTAGAAACCTACCGCTATCCACTTTACACGTTGGACCTCGCCCCAACCGACTACCATTTTTTTCCATGATTTGGACAATATTTTGCATGGAATGAAATTTTCTTCCCATGAAGCAGTACAAAATGCCTTCACTCAGTTTGATTATTCTGTATGAAACGGCAATTTCATACTTCAACTCCTAATATATAATATCATAAATAATATCCTATTCAGTAAAAAATCTTCAAGAATTTTTTTTTTTAATAATAGAATTGTCTGATTGGTTTCTGATAGGAAATAAATTAATTCCCGCAATCTTACTTCCTTTTTTCTCAAAGTTTGGTATTTACCATATTCATATTTCACATCATTCTGCAACTCTTATATCTTTTGTAATTTCTTGAAATTCGAAAATATAACTTGCCAGAATTTAACCTGATGTTTGTACCGATTAAATAATAATATAAACTATGTACACTATTACATATTGGACAGTAATCAAAATTCATACCTACGTCACCATAAAACTATTGGTGACTTTTATGGTAAGTAGTGATTATTTGTGTACTGAATACATGTAAATTATAATTTTTCCTACCATAAATGACTGAATGCAATTAATATTAAGTTAATGTGTGCTAACAGTACATGTTTAATTATTGTCAGCAGTAAATTTTTCATTCGTAGAGTAGCTAAAGAATTTGGTATTGAGAATATTTGGTATCGGGCAAATAACAGGTAGGTACTATGTCAAATGTTAATTTAACACACACCCAATCGTATTACCAACACAATTCATTTGGATTTGTTGACAATTTTTCATAGAACATGCAAGTACAATTTTTTTTTCAGATTTTCTCGGCTCTTTTGTGATTTTATTCAACGAAAATAAGAATGAATGTAAAAAATATGTAGCCTGTAGCATTTTCTAAGATATACATATTTCATACAAAATCATTCAGTTGTTTTTGCGTTATTGAGTAATAAACATCCAAATTTTCGAATTTATAATATTATTGAGATACTTTATTTTTTTTTTTATATATAATGACATTTACAATTCAAAGATACAGTCATCTGAGGTTGACGAATTCAGTTTGGTAATTTTAATATACATAATTCATAATGCAAAAATAAAATAAAAATATAAAGAAATGAATAAGTGAGCAAATAAACAAATAAATAAATCAAAAAATACAAAGAAAAAAATCCTATATACCCATATATAAAAATAAAATAATGCGATGCAGGTTTCGACCTACGACAGCCGGTCAACTCAAGGAGTATACTCCTAGAGCACATAGCTGTCGTCATCGGACCTCATCATATACCTTTTTAAGTGGGTAAAATATTTAAGGCATGTAGTGCATATATGCAAGAGCTCATCATCCATA
Source organism: Molanna angustata (assembly GCA_963576475.1). Taxonomy (NCBI): domain Eukaryota; kingdom Metazoa; phylum Arthropoda; class Insecta; order Trichoptera; family Molannidae; genus Molanna; species Molanna angustata. Next base: position 13,702,339 of record OY754979.1, on the reverse strand, counting down.
TAATTTAATAGGAGATATTTCCATGTTCTCATCCACTATCAAATTACGTAAAAATGATGAAAATGTTTATAAAAAATTTTATGACATTTTCCATTAAAAAAGGCAAATATCATCACCTTAGAAAATGCACATACAAAAATGACAGATCCGATTGGATTTTAGCCTCCTAGTGTCGGTGCCGGCATTCCGATGATCCATGCGCACACTCCTTCCTATGCCGATCAGTGGACACACATTCCGATGATCCATGCGCACACTCCTTCCTATGCCGATCAGTGGACACACATTCCGATGATCCATGCGCACACTCCTTCCTATGCCGATCAGTGGACACACATTCCAATGATCCATGCGCACACTCCTTCCTATGCCGATCAGTGGACACACATTCCGATGATCCATGCGCACACTCCTTCCTATGCCGATCAGTGGACACACATTCCGATGATCCATGCGCACACTCCTTCCTATGCCGATCAGTGGACACACTCCTTCCTATGCCGATCAGTGGACACACTTAACTCCTATGTAAAGAATCCTAAAAACCGTCTGATGTGTTCCCTCTCATCCTTGTCTGTATGGACGCTAGCCTTGGTTGAATAATAGTGACTATATTTATTTATTTCCTAAATTAAATTTGAAGTACATTATTATAAACTTCCACTGCATTAGCGAAAAAACTATGAAATAATTATTAATTAGATTTAAAATTTCAGAGAGGATGGACGCGTATCTCACTACATAATCAACCGTGTGATATCGGGTGAGGGCGTGCGCTATCGTATCGGAGATCAGCTGTTTCCGGACCTCCCAGCCCTGTTGGCATTCTACCGCCTCCACTATTTGGACTCTACCCCCTTAGTGAGGCCGTTGTCTGCGGCTAATGTACCACCTGCTTCTAGAGGTGGAGGAGGGGGAGGCACTGTCACAGTACTCGAGACAGTCATGGCCAAATACGATTTTGACGGGAATGTAAGTATCATTTTTCTGACATTAGTTATCAATTACTGAGGGTTACCATATTTTATTTCATTTTTATTGACACAAACAACATTAGATATTTCTTTTTCCTCATTAGACTCACTACAAACTAGGTACAAATCTTTGAGAAACATTCGGGGGAGTGCCAAATGCTGCAAGGTTAAATAGAGTTTCTTTTGTGTTATTTCAGTTTTACAAGGGACCATTATTAGTCCCCATAAGTGGAACGTACAATTAACAAGAAATATATTTAGCACTCTCAGGGCCACATTCACAATGAACGACGAGTGCACTTAGTGACGCTCTAAGCTATTCAGAATAACCGGAAACAGACACTCAATAGACACTTTTTCGAGTTCAGATTGAACGTTGAGTGTATTCTCCAAACGCTCTGTATAATCTTCGGGTGAAAAACGCTCTGACATTTACAGTATCTGTTGACTTCTATATCTGTGGAATTATGACTTCTATTTGTTTCTGTGGTATCTATTTTGTCAGTTGACGATATTTATGATGACAATATGCATTCACAAAGAGGTTCATTTACAAAAATATCATTTAAAAATTTCTGATTAAAGGTCAGAGAGCATTATTTACTCTACTGCCCAATTGTTGCCTTTCGATGAAAATATAACCTAAAAAGACATATGTATGATAAATGACATTTGACATTTAAAACACCCGATGCTGCATTCAGATTGAAACACCGCTCGAAATCGTTCAGTGAGATTGGTGTGAAAAACGCCATAATCTACAACTTCAGGTACATCTGACACTTGACGTTGAGTGTTCTATTTGAACACAGCCCAGGAATATGTTATTCAAAGGTCTCTACTAATTTGAAAAATAAAACTGGTAGACTGCATTTCACTTAAAAGTGTACTGCATGATAATGTTGGTACTACTGTCAGTCAGTAATGAATAATTTTGCCATATAACCAAATTAAGTCAATTGAATGAAATATGTCTTCTATACTTATTTTAAACAAACTACATTTTTTTTAAACGATTGTTCAGATGTATCAGAAATAAGAATTGTAGGGAATATCCTGTTTTTAATGCATAACAACGCAAATGTAATTGTACCAACATAAGTGCTCTTCTAAATTAAAGATACTCTAATGTTACACGAATCCCACCGTGCATTAGAAAACTCGCACCTGCATACCATTTAAGAAAGTGTTCATAAATAAATAAATAAGTGTTTCTTATAAGCCAATGTTGTATAGGTACTGAACTAAATGTATGTATTGTCATTTGAACCTAAAATAACACAAAGTCGTAATATTTCATGCATCACTTCCTTATTCATGTTTTATAACTCTGTTTATTGTCTTGATATTAGTGACTTGGCGTCGGATATTAGATCAATAGTGTTGCTAGACAGATTTTACTGTGAGCCAAAACTTAACTGGACACCAAATTATTCTATCTTGACACGCATCCATTACCTCATCAACCTAAATGCATTGTCACAATCATGTTCATCTGTTTTTCAAGCTATAAGTTCCCCTCTTTCAGAGTTATCCTTTTCTTGGATGACCCAGATCTCTTGGTCCCATTTTGTTAGCTTTGTATATTTTCCTCATCAAGCGTTCTTCATTCTTCCCAAGTTTGTAAAAAATTTCATTGTGTTAACTTTCAATCTATTAATGACATCTTTCCTTGTGTTCTCATTTCTTACCCTGTCATACACCTTTCTACTGCGAATTCATCTTAGCGATCTCATTTCTTCTTCTTCCTCTTTTTGTAGTTCTATGATCTGTTTCTACAGGTTCTGGGACAAGGATGTCCAGCTCTCCCTCCATCTCTTTGATGGTCTTCCCGGTGGTCGGCGTCCCGCTGGTATCTCGCGCATTACAATCTTTGGCAGCCTTTCTGGATTCATCCTCTTAACATAATCTCTCCAGAATCGTCTTCTTTGCCTGCTCCACCTTATAATATCCTCCACATTGCAGGTTCTGCAGATCTCATTGGGGATTCTGTCTCTGAGGGTTCTGCCCAAGATAGGTCTTAGTGTTTTCATCTCTGTTGTTCTAAGTAGCTGTTTTGTTCTCACCGTGTCTGCCCTTGCTTCAACTCCATAGGTCACTATGGGTCTGATGCATGTTTTATATATTCGGACCTTACTCTCAACTAGCATATGTTTACTGGCCCAAAAAGTGTCCCTCATGCATCCGGAGATAACTGCAGCTTCATTAGTCTGTTCTTTGACTTCTTTATAGAGATCATTGCAACTAGTTATTTCCACACCTAGGTATTTAAAAGTTGTGACCTGTTCTATTGGTTTATCGTCTACAACCAATTTGCATCTCAGATGCTGTCTTGATATTGTGAGACATTTATGTAGTTTTTGTCATATTATATCTCTTAGCTGCAAGATGGAACTTGTATAGCATGATCTCATTTCAAATACGTTTATTATGGTTTCTTACGACTTCTGGTGTATCCAGGTATCACGTGCATATTTCAAGGTTGGCATTGTATGAATGGCAACTTAGGCTTCCTTAATTATGTTTACCTCCTAATGTTTGTTTTTAAAATTCGGGTAAGGTTGAGATAATGGTGCAATATTTCAATAAACTTTTTATAGAAATTATAATGTGCATTTCCTGTAAAAAAAATAAATGTTAATATAATTTTCTTTGTAGTTCTCATAAAAAAAATTATGCTTTTTAGGACACCGATGACCTCCCGTTCAGGAAGGGAGAGGTCTTGGAAGTTATCTGTAAGGATGAGGAGCAATGGTGGACAGCGAGGAACAGAGCCGGTAATACGGGATCTATACCTGTTCCCTACATTACCAGGGTAAGTAATTCTTTATTTTATATTGTAACTCTTTCAATTTGATACACCTTTGGTACTCGTAGTGCCTTTTCACACGCTCCGGCTGCCGGGTACCCAGCGCCGGATAGCCGTTTTCATGGTGCGCTTGCACACGACCCGGCTTGAAGCCGACAGTAACCCCTAGAACGTCGACGTGAGTACAGTTGCATCTCGTGTTCATTAAAAAAGGAACGCAAACAAATAATTGCAATGTGGATTTTATATCCAAGATACCGCCGATAAAAAAGAAAGTCAAGAAATTTTTGGGTTCATCCGATTAACATGAAAAGAGAACAGTGTGGAGCATTCTGTATCTTATTTTCAGACCTACTACTAAAAGATGAAGACTAGTTTTTCATGTACTTTAGAATGTCAATATCTTCTTTTGACCAAATACATATCAGTTTTAAAAACCCTTTGCAACATGAGAATTCTAAGATGCATTCAACAGCCAGCTCTCTATGTAGATGTACCTGGGCGACTGATGCCTGAACGCCGGTGTGTATGAAAGCTAGTTGCATGTTCCATACACCACTGTGAGTCTGCCCGCAAGCTAACCGGCAATCCGGTCTGTAGTGGACCCGGCGTATACCCGTCCATCACCTGCCGGGTAAATTATGCCGGTGCATGTGAAAGCTACCATGCATGCCCATACACTTCGCTGCTGGTTACCGGCAATCGGATTGTGTGAAAAGGCACTTAAGCTCTGTAAAACCAAGTTAAGCCCTCCATTGAAATTCGCTGTGAAGTGCCAGCTTAGAATTATGCTTCCATTATTTTCTTTAATCATTGTTTTCGAGGGTCCTATAAGAACCCGGTAATCGAAAATACAACAGGCAACAATAACATCTCATATAGTTCAGCATTGAGGTTCACATTCATTCTGAATGTAACGCCTTTTTATTTATTTATCTTCTTGTACATAATATAAAAAATATAATGCACACTGGCGGACTTATTGCCATAACGTAATTTCTTCCAACCAACCAGATTACAAAGTATGACAAAATTGTATATGTACACCAACAAAAAATGAATTTGAGAAAAAAAAAACATTATACTAAGATGAATATTAAAAAAAACGTATAAAAAAAAAGGATTGGGAAAGAACAAAGAGTGACTTTTAAGTGTGACATTTTTAAGTGTAACGAGGTTGGTGTCGAGGCATGCAAACATGCCGTGCTTCCTTTCATAAGACAATGCATGTTTGTGTTATAGTATTATGTTTGTAGAAAATGATCCCCTAGCCAAGTTGCAATAACTAACATTTTTACTGTTCAGATTCCATTAATCGCACTGTCAACTTTAATAATCTAAACACTTCCTTGCACCCTGCGCAAGTGGCAAGTTTATTTCCGTATGGCAATTTCTTCCAGTGTTTCCAGCCCAGAGAAGCAATATTTGCGTGAGAAATGAATTTAAATAAATTTCTCCTCTGTTGGAAATCGAACCCAGGACTCCCGCACAGAAAACCAAATGGCTTACCAACTGTGCCACGGCGGTCGAATCTAGTTACTTATACATCTAACTTTAGAGCCTTTAGTCGTGGGTTTCATTTCTGAAAGTTTATACTTAAGCTGAAATTCAACTTTTTCATAAATTTCTCCAACTAACCAGTGTTTCCAGTCCAATGAAGCAAGATTTGCTTGAGAAATAGTAAGTAAATTTTTCTTAGTTGGGAATTAGAATCAGTACACTGGCACAGAAGCCACTTACCACTATGTCATGACAACGGTATTTTTTTGTTTAAATTCTCCGTCAAATATTCAAACGCATGTCTGTTTACAGTATGTGGAAACAAGCGCAAATAGCAACAATGTCAGCACAACAGACTCACCAAATCAGACCGGCCACAATAACATAAATAATGTCAGCCAAGATGGCCAACCTACACAAGCCAACAACACGACGCAGAGCAAGACTAATATGCAGGTGAGTTTCAATTCATATCAAAAAGCTTTTTGATTTGTATTTGAAATATATTTCAAATGGGAAGTTATGTAACACAATGCCATTTAAAATTGCAGTTTTAAAAATGTAATATAGGAAGTATGGGTTCAAGGAGAAAAGGGCAGGGTACAAATAATTATATAATAAATTAAACATTCCCTTGCACCTTGTGCAATTGGCAATTGATTGATTGGATTTCAATTTTTATAAAGATTACTACATTGAATATATAGTTTCTGTGTGTATATTTTTTTAATGAAGTTTATTTTAAAAGAAATATGTGTTAAGTCAGTCAATAGTCTATAGATTAGTATTATTGTTAATGTATAGTTATCAACAAATATATTGACATGTTTCATAGGAAGAGGGAATGATTTGCACATCTACCAGCCTAGCGAAAAACCCAAAATTGTGTTTTGTATAACCCCCGTAATTTTTCATGATGCAGATAATTTTACATCTGTTATATTTTTTCTGTTATTTTATTTCAGCGTCCCCTGCCGGCGTTGGCGCGCGTCCGTCAGTCTCGCGTGCCCAATGCGTATGACCGCACCGCTTTGAGGCTGGAGCGCGGCGAGATCGTCAAGGTGACCAAGATGAACATCAACGGACAGTGGGAGGGGGAGGTGAATGGGCGTGTCGGCCACTTTCCCTTCACGCACGTCGAATTTATGGACGACTGTCAGGGGGAAAACAATATGGCGGGCAGCTAAGAGCGTCCGGAGAAACGTTAAAAGGTCAAAACTCAATGGACGTTCATTCATCTGTGCTAATTGACAAGTATGACCCTTTTTAAATAGTTTCTTTCTAATTGTTTTTTTTTTGCCCTTTTTACTACGAAAATGGTGTTCAGTGTGACGTCTGTTTAATATTTGTTGACTCTTTTATTCCAATTGTGACCGACATCAGGTAATTTTCATTTGATGTGATCATTACAAAAAGGTTTCACAGTGAAATGGATCATCATTTTATAAAGGTTTATAAACATTTTTCATAGTAAGTGTCTGTTTACTAAAAAAAATACAACCAATAGATCAAGTCTCCTCTTAAGAGCAGCGATTGCATATTATGACAAATCATGTGGAAAGGAGATGATTTTTGAAATGTCTAAGGTACATTTCAACATTTTTCAGCCATGTTAAAAAAACATGTAGGTGCTTTACAGAGATTAATTAAAAAAAAACTAATGGCTTTTCTGTACAATTTTGTTTTTTTATTTTTTCATGATCCGTAGATAAATGTATTTGGATGTCAGTAAATTAGAATGTAGACAAGAATGGAATGAGAGGTCAGGACAGTCCAAGAAAAGGATGTCTCGACCATGTGAACGACATTCTGAAAGAGAGTAATGGATGCATGTCAGAATAAAAAAATAATATGTTGTTCGGTTCTCTCTGCCTACCCCAAAGGAAATGGTGTGATGGTATGCATGCATGTAGTAAATTAAGCCTAAAATAAACTTGATACTGAAGTTTTTATGTATTGATAATATCCTTGGAGGAATAAAGGATGGAGGCGCCTTCAGTACATTAAAAATGCAATCAAATTCCCTCATTTTGGAGTTTAGTCACAAGTTACAGTATTGACAACAAAATATGTTATCCGAGCAAACTAGCGCGAACTTCATTCTTATTGTTTGCAACGCAAAATATTTCGTAAACATCTCGTTTTTTAACCTAAAAATATTATTGCTTCCAAAAATCGTTTTTTCTCGTTTTTCTAACTAATTATTGCAAAGAAAATCTCGAAAAGGTCTTGTGAGGTGAAATGTAGGAATAAAGGACACGGTATATCTTTTCACTCGTAAGTATTGAAACTAACCTACTATATTTAACAATATTTAACGTAATATTGCGTGTCCAACTGGCCATGGCTAAATTATAATTGTATAGTTATTTTTTTGAATGATTCGTTCTTAATGATTTAATATTAAGAACGATATAATTATTTGTAATAGTTTCTTAAAATTTTACTTTTTTTTATTTCATTGGTTTTGTAAATTGTGGATAAGACCGTAATCCGCCATTATATTGTAATATGTTTCGGGCACAATTTGAGAAAAAACATAATTTGTATTCACTGTTAATGCTTTTTCAATCATTTTGTCACATATTTGTAATGTTTTTATATTGTCACCAAATATTTTATTAATGATTTAAGATAATTGAGCATGTCAATCACATCACATATATCCGCTGCGATATTGGCCAATGGCCGCCATATTTCATCGACCGTAGAGTTGGGCATTGGACATGAATTTATTTTCAATATTTATTTTCTAATAATTTTTCTGCAAATTCAAAATTTTATTTGTTTATTTATTTAAATCCACATTAACATACAAAAATAACAACAATACAATAGTGCAACATAGTACAATTAATTTATGAAAAATAGACAATTTAGAATATATTATGTTGGCTCTGACAAAATGAATACCTATAAGTTACTGGCGTTATTATTTTATATTTCTTGTGAAACGTGATTTCATGTGATTAAAATAATCTTATACGTACTTTATTTATTAGTTTTATTTTATCTGACATCTTTAAGTAATACACAATATTGTGAATGTTTTTATTTTATATTTATAATGTGTTTAATTTATTTATGTAAATGGACGTGAACAACAAGTGTATTTTTTACAGATTTCCAAAAAATCCAGCTCTTAGAGCTTTGTGGATTGCTGCTGTCAATCGTCCTCCAAATTGGCAACCATCTTCAAGTACAGTCATTTGTTCAAAGCATTTCAGAGATGATGAAATTGACCGAAGTGGTTATAAAAGTAAAATTAAGAATAATGCTGTCCCTTCAATTTTCTCTCAATTAGATACTGTTTGTCCTGAAGTAAGTTGATAGTTTTTTTCTGACTTAGTACTTATCATATTATGTGTTGATTAAATATTACTTATTTGTTCTGTTTCGGACTTTTTTGTAAATTTTATATACCTACAAGTTTTTAAATATCCTTACCTATATACTTATTGAATCATTATTTTGATATACGTTAATAAATTTTATAACTAACACACTAGCGGACATTCTTTATTTACATTGAATCTTTTTTTTTCAGATAACTTCACCCATCCTTCTTGAACCTTCGGTGCCTAGTTGTTCATCATCAAATCCAACATTGCCTGAAAATGATATTTCTATGCAGGACACTCCAAGAAAAATACGTTTAAAGAGAGAGCTGTTTCGTTCATACATACTTGATAAAAATCGAAAAAAGAAAATCAAGGCATTACAAAATAAAGTATGGAGAAAATGTAAACAAGTCACTAATTTGAAAAATATAGAACCGATGGATTTTTTTTAATAAAGCTTGGTATCTAAAAAAATATGCATTTTTTAATATATATCCCCTTTTCTGTAAATCATTTAAAGTTGCTAAGACCACCATAACATCTGATTTCCGCCAGGAGAAATTAATCAAAAATAATTAATCATATAAATCATGAAGATATGATACTAATAATTTTTGTATTTAAAAAAACATTTAAATTAGTAAACTATCAAGTTGTAAACACGACAAAATGACATCTAATTAATTTCAGAAAAAAATATCAATTATAATTTAGTATGTAATAATCATTGTCTTATCATACATTAATGTGTCAAACAATAAATGATGAATTTTTTTGCTCTACTGTAAAATTGCCGATTTTGACATAGTAAGGTTTCAAACGAATTCATGGACAGGCAGACTGACATGAATTTAGCCGTGCACAAACATGTGCAAAACCAATCTTACGAGGTCTACTTTATTTATATGCAGATGAATGATCCTAATTATTTAATAATCAAAGTTAAATATATGAGACATTTTTTGTAGAAAATGACATTTATTATAATATGCTTTATCATAATTGTTAATTGTTGTTCATTTATCATAATTGTAAATTGAAAAAGATTTATGCTTGTTCATTTATCATATTTGTAAATTGAAAAATATTCAATTTTAAAATAATATTTGTCTGAATTGAGCCCATCTCTAACTTCAGGGTCATTTGCTTACTTCAATATTGCCACTAAAAAAAAATTGCCATTAGATAAAAAAAGTACTTATTTTATACTTATTGTTGTCAGTACTGTAACTTGTGACTAAACTCCAAAATGAGGGAATTTGATTGCATTTTTACTCTAAAGATAATAAGGTATGGGCGGCCCCTTGATAATATCAATTCCTTTCCACGGGGATTATGGTAATAAGCAATCAGGCAGCAGAAGTTAGTAGCTACACTATTTTTCATTCATCATTGTTCTTCCTTATATATTTTTTTAAATTTATTTACTGTGGTTTCATTAAAAGTATGTACATAAACGTCAAAAGCAGTTCAAGATAAGTGTGTTTAAAGGGCATTAGCAATATTCTTTGTAACATTTTAACTGTTGCATGTTGGCTTAAATATTTCTTCGGACATTTGTATTGTTATCTGTTTACACGGTGATGTTACGTATCAATAACAATGTATAAAAAGATATTTCTTTGATAATCTTTATTTTTCTTCAAACGCCTGATAACGGAGCGTGCCATCTGCATTCTACAAAATATTTTCTAAAATACTTATTATATCAGTGACTTATTGATTATCATATTGTTTATTATGGTTCAAATTTAATTTATAATATATTCTAATGCACATTCTTATTTTAAGAAATATTAATATATGTAGTTTTTAAGGTCATAATGTAACAAAAAAAAATTTAATGGTATATAATATTTTAGGTTGTCAAAAATGTTTTAAAAACAATTTTAAAAAGTCTTATGCTTATTGTAAAATGTTGAGTCAGACAAGCATATTCATCGCAATTCACTTATCAATTAATAATAATATTTTTTTTTTATATAACTTGACAAAAATGAAATCACCAATGATTTAAAATAAGATGTATTGTAAAAAAATCAATTGTGAAAATTTATAATCAGACTGAGTAGCTGTTGGTGTTGTCAAGTATACAATTTTTATTATCTCAAAGAACATTTGAGTAGGGTGATTAAAAATATTGTAATGACTTGATTATATATTGATGTATATTTACACTAGAGATGCAATGGATTTCTGCTTTGAATGATGATAATTACAAATCAAACTGATCAAACCATTTAGCACAAGCCTTTTTTGGTTTCAAGCACTTAAGTTGCAAATGAATAACATAATTTATAGATCAAAATCATCAGCATAGTAAGGAATTTCGTCACCTACCCCACTCCATAGGGAACGTTATAGAACGTTATTTTCACAATGAGCTACATATCAAGCTGACGTGAAGAAGCCTCTAGAAGGATTTATAAAAAAAAAATAGTTCTGTTCGTCCCCGAAGTGACAGCTCGTCGGACAAAACAAGAAACTACTGTCATGCATATTTCATACCACTACCACTAAGAGTCCAATCACAAACGTGGAGGCCCATCAAACATGGCGAGGGTCACCCTCACAACAGTGCCACGGTAACACTAGACTATCACAGGGAGCTTTCACCACGCCTGTAGTACTTTCAGTTCTTCGATTTCCACGCCAGGTGCAGCGTCCGCTACACCTGTCTCATCATCATGGCGGGCTACCGCCGAGTGGGTCGTGCCCACCAATCGTGTTGGCGATTTACAGGTACCACACCACGTGTACAGTACTTTCAAATCTTCGATCATCAGCATAAAATAGTACTTTTACCCTTTTCTATTATCATTTTCGAGTGTCCCGTAAGATTGGATAATTGAAAATACAACAGGCAACAATAATATCTCATATTGTTCAGCAATGAGGTTCACCGCCCATTCTGAATGTAGTGTAGTTTTAGGTGAAATGAGACTGGTGTGGGGATATACGAATGTGTCGTGATATCTTTCATGAGGTGCAAATGCAAACCTGCACACCTGTCACTGGCTACTGTGGGATATGCCGTTATGGTATGAATGAATGAAAATCATAAATATTACAAAATAAACATAACAAAAATACTTTCATGTTTTTGACCTTTTGTGACCATTGGCGAAATTTCTTTTCTTCTGATTATTTTAAAAATCCAAAGTATGGTAACATTTCTTGTCTCTGTTCTTTAAACATGCTGATTATTTATGAACAGCAAAAGATTAAAATTGTGTAAACACTAATGGTCTTTGATAGAGACCCATACTGGTATGTGTCATTTATAACGAACAGTAAAACTAAAACTTGTTTTTTTTATCTGTGTTCAGTAAATATTATTTCAATGAGACATTACAAAGTATTTTTTTTAACACAATTAAATGTTTGTCTATTGCTTATTAAATTTTGTAAAATTACATTTTTTCAGATTACCATTCATGTTGTGTTTCATTGTGTTATGATTTCAAGGCAGAGCTTAACATTTCTATAACACTTTTATAGACATTCAATTCAAAATCTAGGAATAAAATGTAACTACGATTTCAAGTTCGATAGTATTTTTCCTGTTTTATTCTATGATTTTTTTTATAATTTTTCCTTTGTTAAATCATTACCATTATCATTTTTTACACATGTTCTTTTTCTTCATCTCTATGCTATAGGACATTATTTGTTTTTAGATATTATTATCTGGTTGCTTTAAGAAATGGTTGATTGACAATAATAAGCCTGTCAATGTACAGAATAATAAATGAATGCGTCTTTGAAGTAGATTACATAGCATCTATTCAAATGAGTTATTCAATGCATCGCTAGTTTTAAATCGAATGAATATTCTAAATGGATTTGGATGTGAAATGGATTTTTTGATTAATTTGTATATATAGTATTTTATTATAAGATAAATCATGTGACTATATTATTATGCCATATAGTTTTATTTTATTGAGAGATTGTAACAGTTATGAGAATTTATTATATTGCATTAGCAATCATTGATATTGTGTTAATTGAAAACTAAAATTTACGAGTTGTTTTCATTGCTCAATTTATAATGAATTTTCTGAGAGATTTCTTTTTAATAATCAAAAAATAGTTTTTTTCAATAAAAGAAATCATGTGAAACCCATCTTAAATGATTTTATTCATTTAAATAAAGAAAATTAAAGGTTCTGGGTTTGATTCTCAGTGGTGATACAGTTTTCATGGTGTTTTTAGTCTGGATTTGTGAGATGATTAATATTGTAAGTCATTGAATTAATATTTGACATAGTATCTGTTAGTTGCCCATAAAGCAATACAAATATTAATAAAACCTAAAAAACATAGAATTTTATAAAGTATTATTTTTTATTTGTTACCAGAATTGAATGTTCTTTTATGAGCATGATTTTCAGTATCTTTTGGTATTTAACCTAACAGACTACTAATAAATTTAATATATTATAAAAAAATAAAACAGCACTACAATCTCCCTAATTCATAATCAATATACTGGCAATCTAAAAAAACATTGATGTCATTACAATTTTATTTGGTTCAATTCCAAAGAAGAATTAAAATTTTAATCAATTGTCATTAAAAACAAAAATAAGTTTATCAGAACTGTCACTTAAACTCCATTTTATAATACACTAGTGATGATCTTTTTGTCATTTTCGTTTCCTCCATTTTATTCAATCTTCAGAATAGTAAAAAAAATATAAAATTATTTGAAATTTTATCAAAATTTGAGTGCGTTATCAGAATTGAACTCAATACATATGTCTTATTCTGATTCGTCTAAATTTATCCTTCTGAATTTAAGTGTATGAGAAATGTCAAAAAGTTGACTACATTTATACGGGACTCATTACGTCACACCGCACGGATAAAATCCTTTTATCCACGGTCCCCCGTTGATTTAGACGTTTTCGTATTCTGAAACGAATCAGAATAGGACATAGTGGGCCTTACTTACTATTTTAAATACGAGTTTAATCCAATGCTAAGTCAGTTTCAGCCATACAAAAAACTGGGTAAGTATCAACTTAAACACAAATTGCAAATGTATATATAAATATGTGCATAAAAATTTTTACTCATTTACCTATATTTCAGTTTCCAAATTTTCTGTTAATCCTGTACTCTGGTGTGTGCTATTGCACTGGATTAGCGAGATTGTATGTTTTTTATGTGTCCTTTTAACACAAAAGTTATCACAAATAATTGAATTTTAGAACTGAGAGCGTTATATAACCAGTTTTTCAGGTTTGAAAGTGTAGTGTTGTTTTTTATAAGATTTTTTCATTGGTCAAAAAGTAGCTGTGACATTTTATCAATTTTTATTCATTGTAAGTATGCCTTAAACTAAAACAAACGAAAATACAAGAGAATTATATTTATTATTACTATTGAATGTGTCATAATTTATAATTAGGATAATTCACACTGTATATTGATAGGTTTTTAATGTTTTTTTTTTCATAATTATGTCATATTATTAAATAATATAATTAACACCTGTATTAACATAATTTATTGTAGATAAGGCAGCTGCATATGTTATTTTTACTATTGAATATATTGTGAACTGACAAAGAGTTTTCTCTCAAACACAATAAGATTTATAAAAGTGGTTTATTCTGATGTCATCATAAACAGGAAATATTTAATCGCATAAAATTGTATTAAATATATTTCATAAGTTTTATTTGTAATATAAATCAATAAGAAAAGAATGCAAGATAAAGAGGGTTATAATAACCAAATTGAAGGTGAATGCCCTGAGGTGGTTTGGGTATATTGAAAGATATAATTAACAGTTGGAACAGGAATGGTGGTGTGAATAGCTGGGTTCATCCTAGAAAGGAATGTCATGACTATGTGAATGATAGATATATTTTGAAAGAAGTACAAATTAACAATTGGCGGGCATTTATGAGACGATGCATGAATGTAAAAAAAAGTGATGAATGTTTGAAAGGATAGAGGTGTATGGCACCCAATTCTCCCTGTCTATCCTGTTAGAGAAATGGAATGGATTGATGTTATCTATGTTTGTATATTAAAAATAATCATGTTCTATCAAAATGTAACCAGACTCGCCAATTCCAGGATCATGGTTAAAGCGTACCCCGATAGAAACGGGACAAAAGCGCTAAGGGGAAAGAAAAGATGTTCTATCAAAATGTTTTACAACTTTTTATGAATTATTGTAATCTGCTTTAGTAGTAGAAATTCAATATATTTTGAATTAATATTGTATTTATTATGTATAAACTACATGAAATTAAATTAAATTTCTTTTCATATACCTAATAATATGTGCTCTGAATCTATTCGGAACCATCCTACTCAGTATGAATATTATTTTTTTGGTTACTTTCAAATTACAGACAAAAATATCACATTTCATAACAACATAACATCAATATAAGGTTCCTTTATCATACAGGGCTGACTTGTAGACTTGATGTCGAACTTTGGCTACAGTAACATTTGAGTATTTGAATTTGCTCCATCCGAGTACTTATATATCTCTACTAATGGTAAAAGTTGTAGTGACTTCAATTTTCTGATTATTTCTGTCGTTAATTTCATTGTCGATATGGCATAGATTGATTCTGTGAAGTTTATATGTGTAATTTACTATAATACTTTGATTTCTGCATAATTACTGCCATAATTTTCAAAATATTTACACATCCTAGAAATTTGTATTAAATAATTGTTTATTCTACCAAATTTTAAAAATTACGCTCACTAAAGTATATTCCAAGGTTGTAATCACCATCACAATGAGGTTCTCACAATGAGGTTCTCACAATGAGGTTCTCACAATGAGGTTCTCACAATGAGGTTCTCATTTTATGGTATGAAAATAATGCTCATAAAAATGCATTTAGAATTTGTAATTTATTATTTTTACAAATTTATTTTTACCAACTACTTAATTGTATCGTAAACATTTCTTAAATCCTCGGGCACGTGGGAAATTTTTATAAAATGAAAATAACTTTCTTCCGACGAAGCGTCTGTCATTCATTGCTCACTTGTGAGGAATCGAACATGATGTGTAGGCTCAAAAGTAGATTGATTTACCACTGTGCTACTGGTGGTGGATTGTGTAACTAAGAGTTTAGTATGTATTGTAATTTTCATACAGTTTAAATAAGACCAAAAATGTATAGTTTTATTTCGGATCGAGGGTTTATATAAAATATAGGTAAAACAGTTTTGTGTACATTTTTTCTCTTGAGCCCTATTGTCTATGTTTGTTAAACCAGATTAACTTCTCGCTTACCCATGTATTTTTTTACTGCATATGCAAATTGACTCTTTCTTTTTCACCTATTTATTCTATTCAAAATATTGATTGGCTTTTATTGGAACAAAAGCTAAGATAAAGTTTAACTTCCCCTGTCCTCCGTCAAAAAAGATTAGCCATAAAGCCTCTGTTTATGTGAATATTGCAGTTAAATCCCAAGGAAGAGTTAGGCCCAAATTATAGAATAATTATCAAGACCGTTCTCCAAATGTGTCATCTACAGAACATTTGAGATCGTGCTCAAAAATCAGTATTTAAAAGTAATTTGAGAAAGCATACTCAAACATAATGTGGATGCAGCATTGTAAACAAGTACTTTTTCTCGTGAATGGCAATAATTATGATTTTTTTATGTTAGTAGCACCAATTCGAAAAAGCATTTTAAAGATATTTTAATATTTTCATTTTGAATGGTGATAATGTCAAGACCATTTTATTCGGAAGAGGAAAAAGAAATCTTATTCATTTAGTTGTCATATAGCATATTATGGGCATATGTGTATGCCAGCCATTTCAAAATATGATACATGATGATCTGCTGAATGTGCCGGAAATTTTATGAATTCTTAGAAAATACATTAAGAATACTTAAAAAACCTAGTATGATTTATACATAATGTTCTTAAAATTGTTGATTATCACAACAAATCTGATCCCTTGTTAGTATCTTATATAAATCATAAATAAATGATATGAGTGTTTTATCCTATATTTTATTATAAACCAATATTTATACATATTCTACTCAACTTCAGTGAACGTAACAAACAATAGAATAAGAAATAATTTTTGGTATGTGTGATTTTGTGAAGTTCTAACAAATATATTTTTTTATTGTATTCCAATGCTAATTTCAAAGCCATATTTCAGTATTGTATTTATAAGCATTTTAACAAAGAACAATGTACAGTGAGACCTTCAATTGAAAGAACGTTTTAAGATAATTCACTTTTTTAGTAATTTTCTAAAAGTTAAAATACAACATTAGATGGTTTCACTGTAAATAATAGTATATAAACTACATAATGTAAAAATTATATTCACTTGTAAGATTTTTGTATTAAGGTTGTATTTTTACATTTAGTCCAGTGGTGCTCAAACCTTGTGTACAGCATTCTTATGTAGCTTTCTAATAATCATTTTTCAAGAAGATTATATGAATATTAACAATATGTATTACTTTTTAGTACAAATTTGCTTGTATCAAAATTAAATATCTTTGAATAATTCAAAAATATTTTTTTTTAAAAAGAGTCTAAGAACTTTGAAAAAATTATGTAATTTTTTGTGGCTAATTTAGATATCAGACTCTTGAGCCTTAGGTCCCAGGTTCGATTCCCGTTGGAGACTCAGTTTTTCACTGTGTTTTCAGTCTGGATTTGCGATGTAAGTCTCCAGAATGTGGCAACTTGTTATTGGGTGCGTGTTAAATTTATTATTGACATAGTACCTTTTAGTTGCCCATAACCACTCTCTTCCTTTTGGTCACTACAGTACCCAAGTTCATTTTACCATCACTACACCTCGGGTACTAGTGTCCACGGCATAGAAAATTGTTGTAGCTCTATAAATTATAGTCATCCTACTCATGTAAATGTCAAAAACTCATTTCAAAGTTGGTCGTTGTTTGGCCAAGTGAAACATGGGTTATTAATGTCTCCTATTTATATATTTTAGATAGAGTATAATTTTTTACTAATGTATTTTATAAAAAAAAATGTAAAAATATATAGCTCAATACATCATCTTAAATCGATTTAATCACAAAATTCTTTGACTTTGCGCTCTAACAATAATTAAAACGGCAACAATGAATGCAGAGTAAAAATATAAATAGGTAGCCTGAACTATTTAGTGAACAATATAAATAGGTAGCCTGAACTATTTAGTGAACAATATAAATAGGTAGCCTGAACTATTTAGTGAACAATATAAATAAAGTATATGCCGTGTGGGAAGTGATCATCCGATAATGAGGTGCATCAACGGTGCAGTGAAACGATTGGATAAAACAATACAAGAATATTTTAAAATCAATTTCAAATATTTTGTCATTTAATATATCTAAAGTTAATATTGGCATGCAAATGTAGCTAAATATAATATTAAGTGCAATAATTATATTATCTTTTTTAAGATATTCAATTATGTAGTTTCAATTTTTTATTATTTTTCAATGTTAATTCTGCAACATTTATCTGTGTTTACTAATATTTATTCCAATATTTTGCTATATTTATATGATGAATGGTGTTAGTATTTTTACTACCGAAGCTATTTTATACATATTTAGTAGCTTTCGAATGGCCAAAAAGAGTTATATTTTTAGTGTAACAAACCTTGTATAGAAAATTTAGATATTAATGACAATATAATAACTATATTTCTATTGTATTTTGTAAAATTTATATACTAAGCTATGTATAGTAATTATTATGTAAGTTTTATTTTGTATTATAATGTTGGTGCACTTGTATTATAATTATTTTTGCCGTGATTCATTGTTTTATTTTTGAAAAATAATTTTTATTTTACATAGTTATATTTTTTAATACAAGCTGATGCACGGGTATATTACATCGCACAAAAAGTGTTTTTTTTTTTACATTTATTTGACAATACAAACAACAATAAAATATACCCAATCTCATAAGGAATTTTTGGCATAATAAATTCATGACCAATTTTTGTTTGTGGTATGATGTATTTATATGTAGAGAAGGAAAATAGAATACACTTTACATGATACTTTTTATCTTCTGTGTCCGATAAGATCAGTTTTGGTTGATGTTATTTATAAAATATATGATGCAATTGTTTTTATAACATAAATAAATACAGGTAAAGCAATAGACAAATCAAATTTACTCAATTTTTGGTGTGTTTTGTCATTAGTAGGTACAAATAATTTTTTGATATTAGTATCATTACTATGTATCACATAACTCACTACATACGTTTTTATGAATAGAATATCATTATCGTATATAGGTATTTGACGCATCCCTGTACAATATGAACGAACTTCAAAATTATGGATTGTAATTTTCATAGAGTGCCTGCCATAGTTTATGTCTGTCTGGGTAGGGAAATTCTTTCATCATCTTCAGGGAGTCGCTTATCTCTAGCATATTAAGAGAGGAGTTTGTTACTGGGAGCCATGTAGTGTCCACACAGCTTTCTAACGATGATGTGGGTTTGCTGAAACATCAATCATAAAAAAGTATGAAGTTAAGATACAAATTAACACCTAATGTGTTACAAGGCTGGAAAACAAAGCTCTCTCTACACAAAACTATAATTGTTCTGCCCCCCAAGACAACATGCCATTTAAGCTAAGCGTTATATCGCTAAGCGATAGTAAATGTATGGAATTGGTGGCTATGACATCACTTGACAGCCACCAATTTCATACATTTCTATCGCTTAGCGATATAACGCTTAGCTTTAATGACATGTTGTCTAGGGGGGCTGACCTTGATGTATTCCAGTGTGACATACGTCTAGTAAAAGCGCATGATATAATGGAAAAATAAGGTCTGCACTAAATCAATAAAAGTTACATTTACATACCCAGTTTTTGCAAAATCTGTCCACATTTTCAGCATGCGACATCTTGTTATCTGATCTTGTACTGTTGCGTCTGCCTCACTTAAAATTTGAACCGGTGCCAAGTAACATGTTTCATCTGTGTGTAACACAGTGTTGTGCGTTACATTTTGTAATCTTTTCATGTAGTTGATGTTTCCATTGTAATTGAATCTATAAAAATAATTGGTCTTTGTGAATTGAGACCTAATCATTGTGGATTGTGTGACTCCTGCCACAATTGTTAAATCAGACAAGAAATTATCAGTACTTTTAACTGAATCACTCTTATTATATTCATTTCTTAAAATATTGTTAAAATACATTTTGTCAATCTTGAAATCAGAGGGGATATAATTTATAAGTTTTTCTTTTTCTAATTCTTTTACAATGTTTAAACCCATGTAGTTTTTGAAGATGAATCCTTCGTTTGCGCTGAAACCTGAAATTACTGGAACTCTTTGAAAGTCACCATTTTTAAGAACGTCAAAAGGTTCTCTATTGAGAAATGGTTCTACACCTGAAATTTTTTTCTCTACGACTGGCACGAAACTTGCACCGTAGATTCTTCCTTTAATTTCTTGTTGTTGTTCTATCATCAAGACTGATTGTTTCAAGAGATGTTGTGTGTCGATTTTTTGAAGTCTTTTCATTATTTTGAACGAATCCGTCTCGTTAATGTTCAACCACTTGGTCAATTGATTTATCATTAGGTCAACGTTTTTAGTTTTGACCCACGAGTTTAGTGTAGATCCCGATTGTATTATTGCTTTGTTGAAAAGGCCTTTTGACATTGGTGAAATTAGATGATATTCGACAGATACACCTCCCGCGCTAAGGCCAAATATTGTTATATTTTCCGGATCACCATTGAAGTATTTAATATTTTTTTTCACCCACTTCATGGCTAGGTTTTGGTCTTTGAGTCCAGCATTGCCGGGTACTTGTGATGTGCCTAACGATAAAAATCCATATACTCCCAGACGATAGTTTATTGTGACAAGAATTACTCCATTGTTGATAAGAAAGTCTGGACCAAACTCGTTGCTTGAGCCACTCCCAGAGAAGAAACCACCGCCATGAATATAAAACATGACGGGAAGTAGAGCGGTGTGATCATCAACAAGATGTGGAGTAAAAATGTTCAAGTACAAGCAGTCTTCGTTTCCTTTGTATTTAGTGTTCTTCAGATCAACTTGTGGACAGACATTACCTTCTTTAATGGCCACATGTACACCATTCCAAGATTTCTTTGGCTGAGGATCCTACAAATATTGCAAAATATTATTTAATATTAGACAAATCCAAAAGCTACGTAGAACGCAAAATAGAATACTGAAAATTACTTAAGATCTAAACGCATATGCATCATTGAAATACCTATACACAAAAGAAACTAAACATACAGAAGATGGCGCAGCAACAAACATTTTTTATATTATTTTATTTTGTACAACAATAATATTCTCCTGCCAAACTGCATAGCAGTTTTTTGACTAATATACAAAATAAAAATAGAAGACTCTGAACTAAGACTTATGCAGAGAACACAAATTTACAACTACAACACACATACAAAAACTTACTTTGAAACTGAGAAAGCTAAAAAATCTACGTTATATAATAATGTGTAAAGAACTGTGCAACTACAATAAATTGCCAGATTGGAACGAAAAGGCATTCCAATGGAAATTGAAAATTAGAAATTGTTTCAAGAACCAAAGTAAATTATTGTCATACATGATTGACTACCATATGTTTAACAGTGTTTACTATAAATTAATGTCACAAACCAATCGGCTTGTTTAATAATTATTATAATCAATAAAATAAAAGTATTTGAAATGTTAAATGGGCGTCGTCCTGGGTTCTATACACAGCAGAGGAGATATTTATTTAAATTCATTTCTCATGCAAACAATGCTTCTCTGGCTGGAAACACTGTTAAGTTGGAAGAAATTGCCAGATGGCAATAAACTCACTGCTTGCGCAGGGTTCAAGGAAGTGTTCATTATTTTATTTTTAGATTAACTCGTTGACTGCCTTTATATTTTGGATATTTGTACCCGAGTAGCCAACATATAAAATATGTTTATTGAGGTAGTATTTTGACTTTTGACTTTCCCGGTGAATCACTCATTTTAGGAGTTAATTATTAAGAAATTTAGTATATAGTATCACGCCACGAAACACACGACAATCCACTTCAAACGCCGGACGAATACTGCTGAATACAAAATGTATCGAAACAAAACCCCAATCGGTTAAAAACCACCAACGTATAAAAAAAATAAGTGTATAGTATCACGCCACGAAACACACGACAATCCACTTCAAACGCCGGACGAATACTGCTGAATACAAAATGTATGAAACAAAACCCCGATCGGGGTTCGTGGCGGTTCGTTATACTAGCCGAATAACCCCGATCGGGGTTCGAGGCAGTCAACAAGTTAAGTTTCAAACTATTGAGAGTCTCTGTAGATATTGTCTATTTTTTTTTTTTTTTTATTATCAGAGGGTGTTCTTATGCACTGCGACCCTTAGGATCTTTTGCGCTCCCCCCTACTTGCTTACCGGGTTTCCTGTTACAGCATCCCCTCGAGTCCTAGCCCTCTTAGGAAGTTTAGGATCCGCATGGGATTCAATGAGGGTATGGATCCAATGTCCATTTGGGGCCTGCCCAAGGTCCTCATTCTAACTTGTGTCACAGCAACACACTGCATGAGGAGGTGGTGTGGCGTTTCCGCCCCCTCCCTACAGAATCTGCATGTTCCGTCTTCTTCTAGTCCTATTTTCCGCAGATGTTCCCCAAGTCTACAATGGCCTGTGAGGAACCCTGTCAGACTTTTTAGGGCTTTCCTGCCGAGGCTCAAACATGTTCTGGACCTTTTTCGGTCATAATTACCGAGCAGGTCCTTAGCCTGCCTGAGCCCCGGGAGTTCAATCCAGTAGCTAGATCTCACTTTCTCCGTAATTCTCTTTACTTCTGCCTGAAAATATGAATTTCCTAGGCCACAGAATGGCTCTGGTCCTATCAGATGCTCTCTCGCACCCTTCCTGGCGAGTCTATCAGCTCGCTCATTTCCTTCGACACCCATATGCCCTGGTACCCAGAGCAGGGAGACCTTATTGTTCTTGCCTAGTTCATTGAGTTTTGTTAGGCATTCCCAAACCATTTTTGAGTCAATGTTTGGGGAATTCAATGCCATGATGGCTGCTTGACTATCAGATAGAATAGCAATATCCTGCCTGTTGTATCTTCTGTCGAGGTTGAACTGAGCACATCTCTCAATTGCGTGAACTTCCGCTTGAAAGACACTAGGGAGTTTGCCCATTGCTTCAGAATATTCTGTCCTTGGTCCATATACTCCTGCTCCAGTTCCCTCTTCTGTTTTGGATCCATCGGTATACCATTTAATAGTATTTTCCCTGAGTGATTGGATGGTGTGGTTGTTCCAATCATTTCTCGTGTTCAGCTTGATATCAAAGTTCTTTTCGAGACTGAACTTCTTGACCATTTTGTCTCCTGGTAGGTCGATTAGGTGTGTGCAATTAGGCAAAGCTAGCTCAGCATGCCCACCCTTTATTGACCTTTCTTTGTACAATCTGAGGTAGGCCTTTGTTGCGACTTCCTCCACTACTATGTGGAGTGGAGTGAGGTCTAGGATGACCTCCATTGCCGCACTCGGACATGTCCTCATACCGCCTGTTATACATAAGCAGGCTAGCCTTTGCAACTTCTCGAGTGATTTCCTCGTTGTTTCAAGCTTGGTTCTGCTTGACCATACTATTGCACCATAGGTGATGATAGGTCTTACTATTGCAGTGTACATCCATAGTAGGATCTTTGGGTGACATCCCCATATTTTTCCTGCAATTCTTCTACATATCATTATAGCTGATTTCGCTTTGCTGATTTTCTCTTCAACATGCTTGTTCCACAGCAACTTTTTATCTAGTATCACTCCTAGATATTTTGTGTGGTCTCTCCATTCAATATCTTCTCCATTTATCTGGATATTCTTTATATTGTGGAGATTTCTTTTGTTGGTAAATGGTATTAGAGTGGTTTTCCCTGAATTTAGATTCAGGCCCACAGATAAACACCATTCTTTGGTGATTTTGAGGGCATCCTGCATTAGGAGACACAGTGTTTCCTCCTATAGGTACTGCTATAAAAAATGGTAAAAACAATGACGTTACTAAATTCAGTTTTACAAAAATTGTTAAAATGAATTAAGTACTTTTTTTTTCATACAGACTATTGAATAAAGATCTTCCTTCTTTCTTCAATGTGTGATTTTACTTGCATTTTGTTAATTGCTCAGCCAAAATTTGCTTCTTTTGTTAATTTACATTCAGTCATCTCTGACACAAGTGCTTTAATCTCTCTTTCTTCTTGCCCCTTGTCTAGACACTGTTCACTGTCCAAATACAATTATATAATTATTTTTCATTGAGTACCTTGAATCGATTTACTCCAATTGGCGGTTCTGCATAAGGAATTCCTTTAAAGCTGTAATAGTCATTTCCCCACACAGAGTTAACAATTTGACCCTCTATTAAACCTTCATACACCTTAACACGAGGCACATACGAAGACTTCCATGAAGAAATAATAAAATCATTTTTTATCAGATTATCAAATGACAAATTAGTTTTATTTCGAAAGCAATAAGTAACTTCAAAACTTAAATATGCAAACATCAACTTTATAATGATCTGCATATTAGCTGTTAGTTAAAATGAATTCACAACTATTATTATTGTAAACATTTTATACCAGTCTATGTGCTAATGTTGTTTATTTTTTTTTATTATATTTTATACAAAACAAGAAATTCTTCAAATTTACATATTAAATTAATATGCTAATTAAAGGCATTCAATTTATAATACTCAAATTATTTTTCGATACAGGTTGATAATAAAATGTATGTTTTTATAGATACCTAAGCATTAATTTTTATTATGTATTAAAAAAATATTTTTACTAAGAAGGCAATATAAACCTAAGCACCCCAATTTAAACTCAAATTCCTCAAATACCTATGTTAAACAGTGTGTTTTTAGAAAAAAATACCATAAGTGTTTTCAACATTTCTCTAGTGAATGTTTGTCATTCAATTTTAAAATTCAGCATGAATTCCCCTTAAAAAATATTTTAAATATCCTTTTATGCAGCATTTTTTTTTTAAATTACTCCATAACTATGTGCCATAGAGAAAAAAATATTTTATATGCGAGTGCATAAAATCAAAGTGAATGACCGACGTCATAAGATTTTATCTAGCTGCGTAATACAGATGTCACAAGATTTCTTCACACTCCCATTTATTTAAAGCTAACACAACTTAAAAATGAATTACAACCGTTTTCTCCTATAAAAAATCCTTAGAGAGGTGTAGGAAAGATAAAATTTGTGGTTGTATGTATTTTTGGATGAGATATATTCTGAAAAAAAATATTATTATTATTGGCATACCAAGCAGGTAGCACAAAGCTGACTATCTTAAATGAGTCCACAATGTCACCGTTATCCGTCTAGTCCGTTCTTAAAAGAGTTGAAAATCTCAGCAACAACCAGACCCTGGGCAGCCTGTTTCAAGCATCCACCACTCTTACTCAGGGATTGTTTATATGTGGATTCTGAGCAAACACACTTCTATTCAACTTCAGGCTATGGCCACGCAAGTGCTTATTTTGATTGTGAGTGTATAATATATGGGGCAATTCAGGACAGTCATAATGAATGTTTAAAACTTTTGAATGTCTCAATGAGGTCACCCCTCGTTCTTTTTTCGTTAAACATTGTCAGTTCCAAGGCTTTGAGCTGCTCCTTGTATGTCAAATCTTTAAGACCCTTTTATTTAAGAGAACTAAATAAAATTATTTTTTTTGGTCTGAATAATAGCGCGGTATCAGGTCCAAAACAATAAGAAATCGTTTGAGCGGTTTCGGAGATGTACAAAAATAAAGACACGAAATAATGAAATATTACATCCCAAAGAAATTATTTTCTCTAAAAGAAAATTCAATAGTGCAGGAGAATTACCACATTGTAAAAATAAAACATATTTTCATAATTAGAAATAAAACTTCCAAAATGCCGAATCAATTTTTTTTTTAAATTTTTGACCAACAATAAACATTTTATTTAGTTAATAATATATAGGTACAAGTAAACATAACTCAATGGTTTAGTTATAAAAATACATAATTTTGGTATAGATCTTTCCAGACTCTCGTTCTCTGAGGGTAGGGATAGTCATTCAGTACTGTCAGATTATTGTTTATCTCCAATAGTTGTACTGTGGTATCTGTCATTACTGGCCATTTTATATCCACACAAGTATCTGGAGTAGATGTGGGATTACTAGAAAATATAATAAAACATGTTATTGAAATGATAAATTTAGGTTTCATTTTTTTTTAATGATTATGAAAATTTATTTCTTTATTCAACACACATCAAATAAAAATCTCTCAAATTTGCCATTCATAATAAGTTAGCTGTGGTACTGAGTTTGACATACGGCCTTGAAGAATGTAACAATACTAGTATCATACCTTCATGAACAATACAATACCCCGTATTCAGTTACTATTGTAACTAAAATAGGAACATACTAAAATTGTAGATTTACGGTCTTATTTCAGCGTCATAAAATATAAATTTGGAGTAAATGGAATAGGAACGTACCTATTTTGGCCGGAATGTTCTTAAAAAGTTACTGAATTAGACGTATTTTGAATAATTATGAAAATAATGAAAATTTTATAATTAATGAAAATAATGAAAATTTTATAATTATTCATAATGCGTCTGATTAAGTAACTTTTTAAGAATGTTCCGGCCAAAGTAGGTACGTTCCTATTCCATTTAGTCCAAGTTTATATTTTATAACGCTGAAATAAGACTGTAAATCTAAAATCTACAATTTTAGAAAGTTCCTAATTTAGTTCCAATAGTTACTGAATACGGGGTAATGTGTGATAGAATGAGGAATGTGAAAAGAGTGCAAGATCCTTCAAGACTGTTGTCCACATTTGTTTTATTTCTTCACTTTTTTCTCGATCATACATGGTTTTATTACAAAAGCTGCCATTAGTGTTGAAATTACTATTGCACCTTTCGTCACATTATATAATATAAAGGCAGTTGTACATATTATATTTTTACCCTGTTTTTGCAAAGTTAGTCCACATAGTGGCCATCCGACATCTAACTATTTGATCCAAATCTGAAGCATTTGTTTCATTCACTATAATAACAGGTGCTAGGTAAGAAATTTCATCAGCATGTAATACAGTGTCCTGTGTGACATTTAGTAGAGTTTTCATGTAGTTAATATTTCCGTTGTAGTTGAAAGTATATAAATAGTTGACATCAGTGAATTGCATCCTTAGCCTCAATGATTCTGTAACTCCACCTAATATAGCAAGGTCTGACAAATAGTTATAAACATTAATGAATGGATTAGATTCATTGTATAGATTTCTAAAAATTTCATCATAAGCAATTCTATCTACATCAAATTCTAACGGTAAATAATTAATAAAATTTCCTTGAGCCATATCTTCAACAGGTTCTCGACCAAAATCGGACTGGAAAATCATTCCCTCGTTTTTTACAAAACCAGAAATTACTGGAACCCTTTCAAAATTACCAGTTCTTAGCATTTCAAGAGGTTCACTATCTATAAATGCTTGGACGCCGGCTATTTTTTTCTCTATGACTGGTAAAAACCCATTACTTTTCAGTAATCCATGCGTTAGCTTTTCCTGTTGAAGCAATAAGTTTGAAACTGTCAACATGGCTTCGCTACTTATTTCTTGGAATGAATGCAATATTGATTCTGGACTTGTCTGGTTAATAGAAAAGAATTTAGTTAAACCAGTTAGAAATTTTGTTGAATCTGTCATTCTAGCCCAAGGATTTAAAACTGACCCAGATTCTAATATTGCTTTGTTGAATAATCCTCTCGACATGGGAGAAAGTAAATGATACTCAACAGACGCTGAACCAGCACTTACACCAAACATTGTTACTCTGTTAGGGTCTCCACCAAATTTGTGAATGTTTTTGTTTACCCATTGTAAAGCTAGATTTTGATCTTTCAATCCTGCATTTCCAGGGACAAGAGCATTGTCCATAGATAAAAATCCAAACACACCCAGGCGATAATTGATTGAGACAAGAATAACTTCTCTTGAAATAAGAAAATCTGGACCAAACCATTCTGGAGAGCCACTACCAATGCGGAAAGCTCCACCGTGGATATAAAACATCACAGGAAGGAGTGAATTGTCACTGTTGGGATTTCGGGGGGTAAATATGTTTAGAAACAAGCAATTTTCACTTCCAATGTATTCTCCAGTTAACATATTGAACTGTGTACACAGGTTCCCTTCTTTAGTGGCATACAATATGTTACTCCATGGATGTTTGGGCAAAGGGTCCTTAAAATTGTATTCGAATTATTAATCTTTTTTTTTAATATAGTTTAAAGATATGTAATAATCTAAATAAACGTTAACAGTGTTGCTTAAAACAGTGGCAGAAATAATACACTTGCTCACGAGGTAAATAGTTAAATACTCTACTTTTCATCTTCACGCTGAAGTTACATTGATCTTACAACAAATGTAACTTAGCTGTGAGTTAATGCTCAGTTTGAATCATATAGAAAGAATTTTTAAGATTAAAAGAAAAGTTTTTGGGTTATATTATAATGATTTATTACAAAATTTGTCTTTATAGAATTACCCTGAAACGGAGAGTGCCCACAGGAGCTTCAGCATAAGGTATCCCCAAGAACCTATAGTAAGTTTTTCCTCCAGGTAATGTAGCTTTTGAACCTTGCAAAATCCCTTCATTCACTTTGACTCGTAAAGGTGAAATACATGTCTCACGTTTTCCTCTTTTGATCATCATAGTACCACCATTTTCCCCTTTCCTTTCATTTGAACATTTTGCTTTGTCAGTTGGCAATGTCATTGTTACATGAAAACACAAAACCAATATCAATAATCTTCTACTAAATAATCTTAGATCCAACATTTCAAATTAATTCTTAATTCCGTTTAAAGGCAACTAATACTGAATTCAGTATAATTTGATATTTTATAGCATTACCAGTCTTAATTCTCCAGTTCTTTTCAAGGAACGAGATTTAATTTAATTTTTATTATAACCCTTTTGATGTGATAGTTCATCACACCCAAAATTAATTTTCCAGCTATTTACACTGAATAATTACAAATCCATTCATTAAAAAAAAAGTTAAAATGTAACTCATGGACTCAGAATGTCAACATTTTTTTAAATTTATTCAATTTGCCATTTTTTTACTATGTGAACATTTATTTTGATATCTAGAAATTTTATTAATAAACCATTACATCCATCCAGCACTCTTGTGCCTTCATTCGTGCCGAATTAGGGACAGTAAATACTATATTTAATTTTGAATACCTTCTTTAGGCTAGCACCTATACAGGCACAGCGGATGTATCAGAGGAAGCGCTTCAGATGGATTTGATTGTAGTAGTGCATCAACAGAGGCGCACCAATTGGATTGCCGACACAACTGTCATTTGGATTTGTTGACAATTTTCCATTGAAAATGCAAATACAAAATTGTTTTTTTTTTCGGCTTCGTAATCGCATTCTCGACTCGTACATGATTTATTCAATGAAAATAAGAATTAATGTAATAAATATAAAGCCCATGGTCTTTTCTAATATATACATATCTTAATGCCAAATTTCATCCAAAATCTTTCAGCCGATTTCGCGTAATCGAGTGACAAACATCCAAAACATTTGGATTCGAATATACAATATTATTGAGATACTTCCACTATCTAACTACTTAAAAATGATGAAATAATGTTGAAAATCTGCCTGAGGGAACAGTTAGTTCCGAAACCGGTCACAATTTCAATTTTAATAACACGGTTTGCACAAAGTAATAAAATATGATATATATAATGGCAATTTTTCATAAAAAAAAGAGATATGATATCACCAAAGAAAATGCACATACAAAAATGACAGATCCGATTGGATTTTTGCCTCCTAGCGTCGGTGTCGGCATTCCGACGATCCATGTGCACGCTCCGTCCTATGCCGATCAGTGGATGCACTTGTATGAATTCCTATACAAAGAATTCTAAAATAATATGATGCCCTCTGTCCGATCCTTCCGCTGCGCCTGTATGGACGCTAGCCTTTATTGAACATGATTTGTTCAATACAGACATTAGCACGAAACATAATATTTATTTCAATATTTGAAACAAATGAGTTATGATGTATAAAAAAAAATGTTTTATCTCTATTGTTCAATAAATATTTACATACAGCATTTAAAAAAAACATTTTCTTATATAAAACAATGCATTTTATGATAACAAGATATTATAATGTATTTGAATTTTACTTATGTATTTCAGACTAATAAAAAAATATGCTAATTTTTTTAAATCATGACTCTGTGGTATGTAGTGTAGAGTAAAAATAGCCCAGTATATGAAAATAATTACTCATAGAACCAAAATTTAAGATAAATAAATGGCTAAGCAATAAAATACCACAGAATATTATGTCGTTTTGTTTATGTTAAAATATAAATGTAATACTGTCAACGTTACATTTATATTTAAAATAACAATAAATTAATAATTTCAATTTTACTGAAACAGAAACAAATATTTGGTTTCAGCCAAAAAGTCCAATTTTTTTTAATACTTTTTTGAAATTAGTTGAAAATGAAATCATTTTATCGGTTATAACTATTGAACAGAATACCTTCCAGAGATTACAAATATTTGATTTAATTTTCAAACTTAAAATATTTTCGAATATTTTTATTATTGCATATGCGCAAACATTGGATTTTTTTCCCTGTCGGGAGTCAAAGATATTTTTTAACAGATTTTTAATTATCTCAATAGAGACGAAGTTGGAATATTTATTGTAGGAGAACCGGGAAATCAAGACACCTACAGGGCTTACGACCTGTCATCGGCTGGTTTACGTGATCACTATAAGTGATCACGTAAACCAGCCGATGACAGGTCGTAAGCCCTGTAGGTGCCTTGATTTCCCGGTTCTCCTACAATAAATATTCCAACTTCGTCTCTATTGAGATAATTAAAAATCTGTTAAAAAATTAAAATATTTTGCTGAATGACTATGTTGGTTACTACACTAACAAAGAACACCATAATAATATATACTTTTTGTTGTATCACAATTAATACGATCATCACAATGTATGATGTATGATACTTTTTGTTGATACTGAAGAGTTGTCTAGTCAAGTTATTTCAATGCACAAATTTAATATTAAATCATTTATCGATTATAGCACATCATTTATTCATTTAATTTATATCACATATATTAAAAAAAAACACAAAAATAAATAAAAAGATTAATATGGAAATATTATATATTTTCCAAATAAAATAATATATTTATTGACATATAGGTTTAGTTATAATGGTCATAAATATCTCTCCAAAGTGCTGCTCTATCGGGATAAGGTAATCCTTGTATCATTTTCAACTCTGTGTTGATTTCTAGTATTTCCATTGATTGTTTTTTTACTGGCAGCCACTTTGTATGTACACAATCACCTAATAGAGGGGTAGGATTCCTAAAACAGTAAAGATGTGTTTTAATAGAATACCTAACCTTTCACATGTTAACAAGTGTTAAAGCAAAACGCGCACTCAACATCTCTCATCTGAACGTACCCTAAATATCATTAAAATAAATATAGGTACATACAATACCTAAAAGAATACTTATTATACTATTAAGTCATTGAAAAATTATGTATCTAAAATATAAGGGTTGGTTTTAAATGAGTTATTAACAGCCTTTATTATTAATGATTAAATAACCCAGAACTGCCTTTTACAATTTACTAGAACTAGGATGATTAGTAAGTAATAAAAAATAAATATCAATTCAAATTTAACTACGAGAAGAAAAAATAAATTAACATCAAATTAATTGTATAAAAGCAAAAAGTTTTCTCATTATTCGGTACTCCTTCAGATTAATATCATACAGAATATTTCTTTGCATTTTTTCATCATGAAAAAAAACCACAACTTACCCTATTTTTGCGAAATCTGTCCACATTTTAATCATATGACATCTCACTAATTTATCACTCTTTGTAACTTTATTCTCGTTTATAATGTTAGCTGGTGCCAAGTAAGACTGTTCATCAGCGTGTAACACAACATCCTGTGTGACACCCAACAATGTTTTCATAAAATTAATTGTACCATTGTAGGTAAATGTATAAAAATAGTTTGTATTAGTAAACTGTGATCTAAGAATTGTTGATTTGGTAACTCCTCCAATGATCACAAAATCAGACAAGTAGTTGTCCACATTATCAATTAGATTTGAGCTGTTATATATATTTCTAAAAGTTTGGTTCAATGTAGATCTGTCCACATCGAATGTAAGAGGAAAATAGTTTATAAAGTTTCCATTAGCCATATCATTGACTGCGTCTGGGCCAAAATCCGTTTTAAAAATAATTCCCTCATTCTTAACGAACCCGGATAAAGTTGGAACTCTATAGAAATCTCCACGTCTCAGCATTTTCATTGGTTCATTGTCAATGAAAGCCGATACTCCAGGTATCCTCTTTTCGACTACTGGTAAAAAACCGTTGGCATTGATCAATCCATGTTTTAGAATGTCTTGTTGTAGTACTAAATACGAAGTCATCAGAAGTTTTTGAGAGTCCATACCCTGAAGTTCATTCAAAACTTTGTGTGGATCTGTTTCTGTTAAATTGCTCAGTTGTGTTAGCCCCGTAAGGAATTTTGTTGAAGTTGTCATTCTTGTCCATGTATTTAATACAGATCCAGATTCCATTATGGCTTTCTTAAATAGACCCCTGGACATGGGAGATAATAAGTGATATTCAACAGATGCAGCTCCTGCGCTTATACCGAATATGGTTATATTATCTGGATCGCCACCAAACCTTTTGATATTTCTCTTAACCCAGCGCAAAGCCAAGTTTTGATCCTTCAGTCCGCCATTACCGGGTACTTCAGCAGTATCCATAGACAGAAAACCAAATACACCCAGACGATAATTTATTGAAACAAGAATTGTTCCCCTTTCAACAATAAAATCTGGACCAAATATGTCTGGAGAACCGCTCCCCATACGAAATGCCCCACTATGAATGTAAAACATAACTGGAAGTCGAGGATGAAAGTGAGCGGGTAACTTTGGAGTAAAAACATTCAGATATAAACAATTTTCATTTCCCATATATTGCCCATTAAATTGGTTGATTTGAGAGCACATGTTACCTTCTTTGGTTGCATCAAGCACACCGTTCCATGATTTACCAGGTTTTGGATCCTGAAAAGGTCCAAAGGGATTTTAATATCTGATTATAAAATATCTGCGAAAGAGGATTTTGTAACATAAATTTCTAATTAAATGCCTAATTTATTTATTTATTATTGATGTATATTTATTTATTTATCTTGCTCATTTATCTGATTAAATTTATCAGATAAAAGAGCAACAACCTAATGCGAAATAAAAAATATATACTTGTTTTAGTATCTAACACAAATTGAGTCATGAATAATAAATAGGTATATTAACTAAGGAAATACAGTTAGCCATAAATAACTTGAGTGTGTACGTGTGTCAAATTTGTGTTTTTTGCTTAGATGGTATATTTGCAAATCGCCCTCCTCTGCAATGAAAATACTCAAGTTATTTGCCGGATACTATATCAATAAACTCTTTGTAATTGTACACTATTTAATTGTATGATTATTGATTAAACATATGTATATACAAAGGAGTGGGTAATGAAATTATTTAGCTCTAAATTAATGCACTTTACATGTATATACAATGGATGTACAATGTATGTACAATGTATGTACAATGGATGTACAATGGATGCAAAATTTCCTAGTACACCATACATACAAAAAATCCAAACGAAACTCACTGTGTGCACTCTCTACAACAGCGTTTCCTAAATGGTGGTCCACGGAACCCTGGGGTTCCGTGGAAGGGTCACAGGGGTTCCGCGGTCTTTCCGAGAGAAATTTTATTATTTATTTATTCGAATTGAAGCTATCAATACATATCAAAATAAGCGCAGTGAGAAAATTTCAGGTAATATTTAATACGATGAAATAAAAAATTTCTCACTGTGCGTCAATTTTAGTTTTAATTGGGACAAACATTACAAGTCTAAAATTTTCTCGCTGTGCGACAATTTTCGTTTGGATTTATTGATACAAACAAAACAGGACTGAAATTTTCTCGCTACGCGGCATTTTTCTTTTTTGGTTTACTGGTGCAAACATTAAGGGCCTTACTTACTATTTGCAATTTGTGTTTAAGCTGATACTTACCCAGTTTTTTGTATGGCCAAAACTGACTTAGAATCGGATTAAATTCGTATTTTAAATAGTAAGTAAGGCCCTATAAGCTTAAAAATTTTTCGCTGCGCAGCAGTTTTAATTTTAATTTATTGATACACACCATGGCGAATTCTAGGAAGAATTTTGGTGTGCCATAGGTGTGAAAAGGTTGCGGAGCACTGACTTAGGGCCATTTTTTTAAAAATAACCAGATCTAGGATTCCGCCAAAAAAAGTATGATCATTTAGGGTTCCATGGCCAAATAAAATTGGGAACCGCTGCTCTACAATGATGATACTTGTTGAGAAATTAATGTAAAAGAACATTCAGTTTGGTTGTGTCATTGGAAGTGTCAAGACGTCGCGTCACCTCGCATTGTATTCGGAGCTTAATGAGCAGTGAGAAGTATTGTCATCCACGTCGGGTATTTGTGTTGTGAGGAGACCGCACTTCAGAAACAGATATTTATATCCTTATATATATTTTTTTTTTTTTTTGCGGGTGGCAGTTCTCAGGAGAACACACTTAGGCCGGTTGGCACTTTGTGATACCACAGTAAAAGATTTGGGCTGCCCTCCCCCTCACTCATCCACCCTGAACCAGCCTGATTGGCCAATAAATGTCATAATGTCTCCTATATCGGCAGACGCTATGTCAATCAGATCATTATAGAAGAAACTTCCCAAGGACTTTCTTCTATTTCTAGAGAGAGCAGGACAGTGACAGAGGAAATGGACCACAGTCTCTTCCTCTTCTTCGTCTTGGCATGCTCTGCAGTAATCGTATGCCTCCAGCCCCAGCCTTCTGGCATGCTTACCTATGATCCAGTGTCCCGTTAATACCGATACGATTCTGGCTAGTAAATCCCTTCTGAACGTGAGTAGTTCTCTGGTTCTTCTGAGGTCATATTTTGGCCATGTTTGCCTGGCAATGGAGCATGTGCTTTCTTCCAACTATCTCTGATTAGCACAGGCTGTCGTCGTCTCACTTACCCGAAGTTTACATGTTGCCATGGGGACTCCAGGTCTATGTTTGATTGTATCTGGAGATAGCAGGGTACCTGCTCTGGCGAGTTCATCTGCCCTGCAATTCCCTGCTATATTGCTGTGACCCGGTACCCACATGATATGTAGATTGAACCGCCCCGCTGTATCGTTTAAGATTCTGCGACAGTTCAAGGCTACTCTAGAAGTTGTGCTTACGCCCTTTAAGGCTCTAATAGCCGCTTGGCTGTCTGTGAGGATACGGACATCGCTGTTTGACACTGCGTTGCCTTGTATCCATTCTGCTGCTTCCTGAATTGCCAAGATTTCTGCTTGGAAAACACTACAGTGATCCGGCAACCTGAAAGAAATATTAATATTGAGTTGCTCTGAAAATACTCCTCCGCCCACCTTACCTTCCAGTTTTGACCCATCAGTGTAAACCACCTGGGCTTCACCATGACGGATCAGACTCTCCTTCCACATCTCCCTCAAGGGGATTTGGGTGGAGAATCTGTTCTCAAAGAATGGTTTGGGAATGACGTAGTCGATACCTTCCGATGGTTTTTTAAACTCCTGAAGAATTATGGAGTGCCCTATGTGTGTCTCCTTCCAGGGGTTAACACAATTCATTCTTATTGCGGCATTCGCTGCCATTTGCTTACCTAGGAGGTCAAGCGGCATCAGATGCAGGATGGTGTCAAGGGCTTTTGATGGTGTAGTTCTCAGACAGCCAGTGGTTGTCACTTCTGCTAGTCTTTGAACTTTTGCCAGCTCTTTTAGGTGTACTTCCTTTTTCAGGGAATGCCACCATACCACCACTCCATACATCATGATTGGCCTTATGACCGCCTTGTACATCCAGTGTGTCATCTTGGGGTGCAGTCCCCAACGTTTACCCACGATTTTCCTACAGGTGTACAATGCATTTGTAGCTTTACGTACTCTTTCCTGCATATTGGACCTCCAGCTCAGTTTTCTATCCAGGATCAGTCCCAGATATTTGGCTTGAGCTGAGATCCCTAGGGTCACCCCTTCTAGGGTTGGCAGCTCAAAGGTCGGGATTACCCGTTTATTTGTAAAAAGGACCAGCTCTGTTTTCTTCGGGTTTACTCCCAACCCATTATTGTTACACCACTGAGCTATCCTGTCTAGTGCTCTTTGTAAGATTGATGAGAGGATATTGGGGATCTTTCCGGACACCGCTACTGCGAGATCATCCGCATATGCGATAACCCCAACTCAAATATCGTCTAACTCTGTCAATAGGTCATTTAAGGCTAGGTTCCATAAAAGAGGTGATAGAACGCCCCCTTGGGGTGTTCCCTTCACTGGATATCTTTTGATCCTTGAGCCTCCTAATTCTGAGTTTATGACTCTGTTTCTTAACATATTGTTTATAAATTCTGTGAGCGATGTTTCGATCCCCAATTTCCTCAGGGATTTAGTCATTGATTCATATTTGATGTTATTAAATGCTCCTTCTATGTCCAGAAAGGAGACCAGTGTGTGTTCTTTGTATTTCATCGATTTCTCGATTCTGTGTATCAGGGTATGCAATGCTGTTTCTACAGATTTCCCCTTGCTATATGCGTGTTGAGACTCTGACCATTTTTGTGGGTTTATTTTACTTCTAATCCTGGTCTCTATGAGTCTCTCTAGCGTTTTTAGTACAAACGAGGATAGACTGATTGGTCTGAAATCCTTGGCTGTGTTATTGGATGTTCTTCCTCCTTTGGGTATGAACACCACTTTTACTTCCCTCCATATCTTGGGGGTATAGCAGAGCTCTATACAAGCTTCGAAGATTGAATCCAACCAGGGTATGACAATCTTCGAGGCCGCCTGCAGTTCAGCTGGGATTATACCATCTGGACCCGGCGACTTGTAAGGCTCAAATTCGTATATTGCCCAAGCAATCATTTCTCCATTAAATAATTTACAGGTCTGCGCCCCCCTTCTCGGGCGACCAGCTTCCCTAGGCAAGTCCTGTTTACAACCAGGAAAATGCGTTTTTGTTAATAGCTCTAGTGTCTCGGAGCTGCTTGAGGTCCAGCTGCCGTCATTTTTCTTAATGTATTCAGGCATCACTGGATCCGTAGCTAGGATTTTGCGAATCCTATTTCCCTCTGGGATAGTTTCAATTTTTGTACAGAAATTTTCCCAAGAGGTTTTCTTTGTCGTTTTTACCTTACTTTTGAAAACTCTTTGACTGGCCTTATAGCTTTCCCATTCATTGGTTTTCTTGGCTAGGTTGAATAATTTGCGATATTCCCTTCTCAAGGTTATAATCTCTTCTGTCCACCATGGTGGTCTTTTTCTTCCCTTAGCCGTACGCACCAGGCACGACTCTCTGGTCGCTCGGTTACAAGCCTTGGTAAGGATCTCTGCCATGTCATCCAATTCCTCTGTTGTTGAGGGCATGGGTGGCGCTTCTGAAAGAAGTTTACTGAGGGCAGTGTTGTACTTATCCCATTGCGTATTTCTTCTATTCATGTACATGACCTTGTCTGGCTTCTCTAGACTTAGGCTAAATTCAATGTACTGGTGATCAGAGAAGGAGTGGTCTGCTGAGACTTTCCATTCTCTTACTAATTGGGCAGCATGCTCATTGGCAATTGTTATGTCAAGAACTTCACGCCTAATTGCTGTAATAAAAGTTGGGGAATCACCTGTATTGCATATTTCAATATTATTTGATAGAATATAATCAAAAAGTGACTCACCTCTTACATTTGTGTCCGTACTGCCCCAGACTGTGTGGTGTGCATTGGCGTCTGCACCTGTCACCACGGGTTCTTCTTTCCACCTGCTTTAGCGATGGCCTATTGAAGAATACTCGGAGGGGGAAGTTCTTCATGATCATGTCCTTGGTAGGCGGAAATCAACCATATAGTTTGGGATTGAAGTTCCACTGCCAGGACCGTGATGTCCTCGTTGCAGAACTCTGATACCTTAAAGGCATTGAGTTCTTTCTTTATGAGAATACAAGATCTCGGTCTACTATTTTTATTAGTATAAAAGATCTTGTAATTTTAGTCCGGCTACTAGGTTTTTAACGACCCATGGTTCTTGGACTAGAATAATGTCTTCTCCTTTTGCTAAGAGGCGGAGAAGTAAAGCGGCAGACGCCGCCTTCGAGTGGTGCAGATTAATCTGAACCACTCTCATACAGCAGTCTACCCTCCTCCCCCTCATCGCTCGAGGTATTTTTTGAACTCTCAAGATCTATTGCGCCCTCTTTTCGAAGTGCGCCAGATGTTGAGGCTTGGACTTGGATTAGATCGAAGTCCTTCTCCAGGTAGGTGTTACCCTTTGAGGGTTCTTTCCCACTCACGTCCATAACGTCCAACGCCTCCGTGATCGATAGAGGCGATGATCTAGGGTCTACAGGACTCTGTTCCTTGACCATACTGTCCTTTGCCCCCGTGACAAGCACTGAAGACGGACAGGATGTTTCGGGAGGACCGCTGGGTTTTCCACTTCTTGTCCTCGAGTCCTTCTTGTAGACTCGCAGTGCAATGAGCTCGAAACCATAGCCAATTACACCGCCGGTCTTTTCTAAAGGCACCAGCGCCTCTTCGTTCAGGATAATTAGAGCATTTCTCCTGTTACCCTGAACTTCTTCCACCTTAGCGACTTTCCAGTCTTGGGTGGGCAATTCTGGATTGCTCTTCTGAATGAGGTCCAGTATCTCTTTCGGTTCGGCCGGTACCGCCGGGAGCCAGACCCGAGACCTTGGTCTGCACGGGATCAGATCCTTTGAGACTGCCTCGAGCCTCGCGCCCGGCCACACCTCGCCTATCTTTGAGATTGCCAGTTTGTAGAGATCTGCAGAGCGTTGATCTCTACCGGCGATCAACTTTACGCCTCCCTGGTACCAGCCTGCATCACTGCATAATGGGGGTGGACCAGGGTTTTCTGCGATAACCTCTTTGTATACTCCAAAGAGTGCTGCCGCTGCCTTCCTCCAGTTCTCCGGAGAAATCGAGCCATCCGGCTTACTTCTATCGATCACTGCCCATGTGATGAAGTTTTTTGCAACCTCATTATATGGGCGTGAACTGCTGCTCGGGAGGGGCTCTTGCCTCGGCTTCTTGGCCGTGGGTTGGGGCCCTTCTCCTGATCTTTGTCTTTTAGACTCACCAAGTGCCTTGTATGAAGCAGAGGAGCTCGGTCTGGGTCCAGTTTCCTCTCTCTTCTTGAGGACCTCTTTGGCCCACTTCAAGGACTCTCCTTCCTTCTCGGTGAGATCATTCTCTGGGACTTTTCCCAATCTGTCCACCAGTCTCTGTGCTGCCCTCTTCTCTCTATATCTTAAGAGTGAAGAGGTTATACGTTTACCAGTGGCCTTTTCCGCTGATCCAGGTTTGACGGCCTTAGATTCAGCTTCTGTCTTTGTTGACGACCCCCCAACTTTGACGTTGGTGGG
Organism: Molanna angustata; assembly: GCA_963576475.1. Lineage (NCBI taxonomy): Eukaryota > Metazoa > Arthropoda > Insecta > Trichoptera > Molannidae > Molanna > Molanna angustata. The sequence goes on along the minus strand of OY754979.1, from coordinate 13,662,952 downwards.
TCTAGTTTCCCATTTCTGGGAGGGTACAGCTTTCGCTGCTTTGCCCTTAGTGGGCAGTGACTCTCCCTTGAGGGTTCGTCTAGGTCCCCCCTTATTACAGGCGGACTGGTTAAAAGGGTTATTTTTGTTAGTTTTATTCATCTGGTTCGTACGGTCCTTCGGTCGACAAGGCGACCTCCAGACCAAGGAAAGTAAGGGGAAATAAACGGTCGACCATAACGGAGCCCCACGTCATGGCAAGTCCTGCTTACACTCCGGATTCGGACCGGTTTCCGGAGGGCACAACGCTTGCGACACCATATAACCCCGGTGCCATTCAGCCCTAGGCACGTCCTATCCTTATATATTACTTTTTAGTTATTACCTACTTTTATTTTCGTAACATTTTCGTTTTAAATATTTTGTTATTTCATGTTTATACCTACTTGCTGGTTTTTTGTTACATTTCTCGTGTTAACCCTTAAGGGGCGAAATTTTTTAACTTATTTCATTTATTTTTTTCGTTGTATTTTTTTATTATTATTGTTATTATTTCGTTGTAAATTCATGCTCTAATTGTAACCATGGATGAAAATGAACCTCCCGATAAACAGGGGGGAAATAAACAGAGGCAACATGCGTCGGATTCTGATTCCTCCGATTCTCTAATAATTCAAACTAAAAAACCAAAACTAACTTCAAACCCATTGTTTACTTCAACACAATAGTTACAATAGATACAGATCAAAACACATCAAAATATGGAGATAATACTATTATATCTAAACAGTTACTCCAGGAAAAAAAATATTACGACCAAGATGCTCGCGCTCCTTTTGCAGTTCACTTGCAAAGAGTGGATAAAAAAACTATTAATTCACTAGAACTCGGAATTACGATAGGAAAGTTTCTAAAATTGTCAATGGATCTCTTAAAAGGGAGGGAAAGTACAGGGCAGCCCTCGAGTTCCAAACTCCCAAAGACGCGAATCAATTTATTAAAAATATTTCTATTTTGTCTAATGATAATTATACAGCTTTCATACCTACATATAATTTGACGAGAATGGGCCTTGTCAGAGGCGTTCCCACAGAGCTTACTGAACAAGAAATTTTAGATCTTATTTCAGTCTCGGGTCAGTCAATCAAGGCTAAAGGCTCGAAGGCTCAACTATAAGGATAAATCAGGTGAAAAACCAGAATGGCGTCCGTCTCGAACTGTTGTGCTTACTTTTGCAGGTCAAATTTTACCCAAATATGTTTATATTTTTTACAATGCTCTCGAAGTTGAGCTCTACACTTATCCTACAACGCTCTGCTTTAACTGTTTTCGTTATGGACATCGTAAGGCAGCTTGCAGGTCCTCACCACGTTGTAATGTATGTGGTGATCATCACTCAACAGAGGAATGCAAGAAAGACCCGGAACTTCCTACGTGTGTAAATTGCAAAGGTGATCATAAAGCATCGAGCAATACTTGCCCCGAATTTTTGCGCCAAAAAAATATCAAATTTTCTATGGCTAACGACAGCCTTTCATACTCCAAACTCCAAACTTTATGCACCAGCAAAAAAGTCATATGCTGAAACAGCGGGTCAGCACTCAATACCAAATTCAATCATAAATCCACCACAAACATTCACCAAAACGGTGTATAAATATAACAAATCTAGACCAATCCAAAAACCAGGATATGATAAAAACTCTCATAACTCTTTACTACTCTTTCCGAATGGTAATTCTCGAACAACTTCCAATAAATGTGGAATCATTCTTGATTCGAATCTTGTAGATCGCAATGATACCTTACTTGATCTGTCTCGGGAAATGCAAAGTGATAACACTTCATTTGTACAAACTTTAGTCAGTCTTCTAGTTGAAACGATATCCAGAACTTCTATACTACCGCAAAACGCTGCTAATTTACTTGAACCCCTAAAAAATTTCCTTTCTTACGACTTTGACCATCCAATTTCTAAATCTTAACTATATTTGAAGATTAAGAACGTCTACTTACTTATAAATACATAGTTAACCAATTTTTAAATCAAAAATGGATAATAATAAATTAGTATTTCTTCAGTGGAACGTTCGAAGCATACAAGCGAATAAATCTGAATTAGTTAATCTGTTAAACAAAGAGTCAATATCAGTGGGCGCTATTTCAGAAACTTGGTTGAAAAATAATTTTCCTTTTCACATACCAGGTTTCCAAATTATACGGGATGATAGGGCCGATGGAAGAGGTGGATCAGCTTTACTTATAAAAAATAATATTAAATTTGATCCTTTCCATATATCTAATGTACCTGAATCAATTCAAATAATAGCAGCGTCTATAGTTAATATTTCAGTGTTGTCAATATATGTTCCGCCAAATATTATTTTTTGTGAAGACATTTGGTCAGATATAGTCAAACAAATTCCACCGCCAATACTTTTATTGGGTGATTTTAATGGTCACTCTCCAAGCTGGGGTAGTGATATTACTGATCGATCTGGCTCAAATATATTAGAATTCTTAGACTTTAACAACTTATGTTTCTTAAACGACGGTTCACCTACTCGTATCACCCCTCCCAATCAAAACAGGAGTGCGGTAGACCTAAGTATATGTTCACCATCACTTACCTCATCTCTAACTTGGTCAGTTCTTTACGACCCATGCTCCAGTGATCACCTACCCATTGTTATTAGATTGAACGATTTTTCATGTCCCACGAATCGAAAGAATACAATTCGCAAAATCCGATATATAACAGAGAAGGCTAACTGGGAAAAATATTCACTAAATAACGAAGAAAAAATTAATCTGCTTTCTTCGCCTTCTATTGATAACGCCTTATATTGTTACAGTCAGTTTATAGCCAAAATAATTGAAACTGCGGAGGAAACGGTTCCAATTAGTAAAAAAATGAATAAAAATAAATCACCTCCAGCTCCATGGTGGGACGAAGAGTGCAATCGAATGGCACGATTAAGAAAAGCAGCTCTAAAAAGATATCGGATAAATATGACCTTAGAAAACTTTTTATGCTTCAAAAAAACCCAAGCACTTACCAAAAGAATTCTTAAAAATAAAAAGAGAGAAGGCTGGAAAAACTTCTGCGATTCTTTATCACCGAAAACACCTGCAACGCATATCTGGAAAACAATAATAAGCTTCCGAAGCAATATCAAACAAACATATGCCTTTCCAAATTCTCATGATTGTATTTCTGAATTTGTTCACAAAATATCTCCTCCTTATGTTCAAACATTTGAAGAACTCAGTCCAAGTTTTAATCTAAAAGAGGACAATTGGTTAGACGGCCCATTTACAATGGATGAATTAAATGAATCTCTAGATTCTGTGTCAGATACTGTTCCAGGATTAGATAACTTGCCTTATAGCTTCTTAAAGAAACTGAGCGAATCCTCGAAAAAATACTTTCTTGAATTGACTAATATTTTTTTCAGCACAGGCTTAGTACCAAAAGAATGGAAACAACAAAGAATCATTCCTATTTTAAAGCCAAAATGTAACCCAAATTCTGGTTCTTCTTATCGCCCAATAGCATTGTCGTCTACCCCCCTTAAAACTGTGGAGCGGATGATAAAAAATAGACTCGATTGGTTTACGGAAAACGAGCAAATCCTATCGAAAATCCAATTCGGTTTTAGAAAGAAACACTCAACTTTGGAAAGCATTTCTATTTTAGCAACAGATATACACATAGCCAATGTAAAAAAAGAGTTTTAGGTCGGAGTTAGTCTAGACGTAGAAAGTGCATATGACAATGTTTTTCTTCCGCTTTTAAAACAAAAACTTTTAAAAGTTGGGGTGTCCTTTAAACTTTCAGCATTTATAATAAATCTACTGATTGATAGGGAAATAGTTATTGAATCATATGATACCTCACCTATAGTCAGAAAAGTTTGTAAAGGATTACCGCAAGGATCATCCCTTAGTCCTCTTCTATTTAATATATTTATAAGTGATATTTTCCAACAATTACCCCCCGGTGTTAAAATTCTCTGTTATGCCGACGATATATTCTTATACATATCTAGCCAAGACTTAAGTAACGCAGTGAAAATAATAACAGAAGCCTTAGACCATGTATCTTCGTGGTTGTTTTCACAGGGGTTAGATCTATCAGCAACTAAAAGTAAAGCCATTTTATTCACAAAAAAACGCTCCATCCCACACATTCAAATTCTGATAAAAAACCAGCCTATAAATTTTTACAACTCAATCAAATTTCTTGGTGTAGTATTCGATACAAAAATGTCATGGAATGATTATGTTGAGATACTAATTTCAAAAGCCCAGGGGGGGCTCAACATGATGAGGGCGGTTTCTCGGGTATGGTGGGGGTGCCATCCCAGTACACAGAAACTATTTTATAATGCATACATTAGAAGTCTTTTTGATTATGCTTCATTTATAATAGAACCAACGTCAAAAAAAAATACTGCTTGAATAGATCGTATTCAAGCCCAAGCTCTTAGGTTGATAGTGGGAGCTATGAAATCTTCCCCAATAATTGCACTACAGATAGAAGTAGTCGATCCTCCTCCACATTTAAGAAGACATCTTTGTGCTGACAATTTCTTTTTTAAATGTTTTTCGCTTAAAGATCACCCTCTTACAAATCTATTAGAGCAATTATTGAAAGAATTAACTATTAGAAATAGATTGGGGGACAATATTACCATACTGTCATCAATATAAAATATTACCGTTATATAATACACAATTTAAATTTTTGACATATAGCCCGAATATCTTATTTTCTTTTGGAATTGAAAAGAATCCTAACGCAAACAAATATTTTCAAAATTTGATTGATTCTGACTGGAAAGATTGGGACCTTTTCTTCACAGATGGCTCAAAGTCGCCTTCCTCTCCATTCACAGGTGCGGCGGTATATAGCTCAAAATATTCAATCGAACTTTGTATTTCCTTGCATAATAAATGTTCTGTGTTTACAGCGGAGTCCATCGCAATACTAGAAGCATTGACACTAGCACAATCTAAAAAGTCAAAAAAGCAACAATTTTTTCTGATTGCCTAAGCATACTACAAAAAACTTATTCATCACCTTTTTCGTCACCAGAAAATGAAATATCCTTAAATATTCGAAAATTTCTCTATCAATTAAACTCCAATAACCAACAAATTATTTTAGCTTGGATTCCAAGCCATTGTGGAATAACGGGCAACGAAAAAGTCGACTTATTAGCAAAGACAGCTTCTGAATTCAAAAGTAATAATAATAATACGTATCCCATTCCAATCTCTGACATTTTGTCAGAACCAAAACAAAACTATAATAATTGCCAAGAATACTGGAATATCTCTTCCAAATTCAAGGGAAAATATTATGCTTCCATTCAAAACACAATCCCAAAGGTTCCGTGGTTCAAAGAAACCAAATCTAGCAAGTTTGTTATATCATCAATCTCTCGTATGCGCATCGGACACTGCTGTATCAAAACACATCTACTGAAATTAAACATAGTAGAGGAAGCCTCTTGTGACTGCGGATTGGAGGAGGAAACTTTGAACCACGTTTTCTTCAATTGTGAAAAATACCCCACAAAGGAATTCTACTTTAAAATAGCATCGATTAATCCCCTTTCAACAAGAATAGAAACGTTGCTTAATAACATAAATCAAAACACTTTAAACTTATTTTGCAATTTTTTAAACGAACATAAAATATACGTGTGACTGTAAAGGGTTAGTTCATTAACCCATCGGCTGGAAACAACAATAGATTATGAGCGGTAGTTCACAATAATATAAAGTATCGATGCATACATGAAATGTTCACCTGCCTGAGAACACCACAAAGAGGTGAAAAGGCAAAAAAAAAAAAAAAAATGTAAAAGAATGTTTAAAAATTGGGAAATCACAACTGTCCATTACTCCATAGTAGTTGAAGAGTATAAAATATAACTAAATAATGTCCTATTCTGATTAGTTTCAGAGTACGAAAACGTCTGTAACCAACGGGCGACCATGGATAAAAGGATTTTGTTCGCGCGGTGTGACGTAATGAGTCCCGTATAAATGCAAGCACCTTTTTTACATTTCTCATGTACTAAAATTCAGACTGATAAATTTAGACGAATCAGAATTGGATATAATATGTTCATTTAATTGCTTGTTTCATAAATTCATATTATATTGACTCATTCAACTAACAACTAAATATAGAAATTATGTACCTACCTTAAATCTTAATTTTCCTGTTGGTGCTTCAGCGTAAGGAATTCCTTTGAAACTGTGATAAGTTGTACCTCCTAGAGATTTAACAGTTAAACCTTCTAATGTTCCTTGAGTAACCCTCACTTGTGGTTTTCGTGTACTCTTTTTTGGTTGAATGGTAAATAGATTCGAAGAATTCTCTGTTGGTACAGCTGTCACTGCATCAAGCAATGATACAGAAAGAAAATTAAATAGCAAAGATACTGCTAATAATAATGAAATATCCATAATAAAATTAAATTTACGAGGTAATAGTCAAAATTATTTTCGAAAATCAAATAAATATATATGTAAGTAAGTAAATCTTTACATTGAACAACCAATTTTAAGTTAAATGAATGTATTTTTAAACTATCATAATATTATATACACCAAGTTTACGTAAAAAGATATTGTAAAGTGCAGTAGTGTTTTGCCTCAATTTACCAAAATTTTACTACGAAAGAAGCAAAATTAAAAGATACACAGTCAACTAGTAATATCATGTAAATATTACATATATTCAAAATGGCTCTTTTAATTCTTTTAATTTGTTTCTAATGATTTTTAGAAAAAAGATTCTTTATAAAAAAATAGGTTGATAAAATCAACATAAAAGATAATATTATGAAAATGATCAAAAGAAATATTTTTCGATTTCTATATTCAGAATCCTAATTGATGTTCCTTTTGTATCTTCACAATTTTTGACTAAGCAATTAAATTTGTTAATATGAAAAAATATTTATTCTATTAAATATGTTTGCTCACAAAATATGGTTTGCTTATTTGTACAATAAGCCCAACATAGCATTATTACTAGTTGCATGTAACACATGAGATCCAACTGTCGATAGCGATAGTACGTATAGTTGAAGAATAAGTACCAAACTATAAACCCATAAATACAAATTATTTAATATTTTAAGATATTTGGTTTTCTATACAACACATGTACCTAGGTATGTATGTCAAGATAGGATAATATGGAGGTCATTCCTTTAATCCTACCCAGAATATGAAAACAGCATGATGGTATTTATGTATGTTTGGAGATTAGTATCAAACAATTAAGTCTTCTTAGATATTGTGTGTAGGCTACTACCATACAAATTGTATGAAGCAATTTCGTCACTAAATTCAATTTTTACTAGTTGCAATGTAACACATGAGATCCAACTGTCGATAGTGATAGTATGTGTAGTTGAAGAATAAAAATCAAACTATAAACACATAAATCCAAATTATTGAAATTTTTAACACATTTTGGTATGTTTGTCAAGATAGGACAGTATGGAGGTCAGTCCTCTTTTCCTACCCGGAATATGAAAACAGCATGATGGTTCTGTATGTATGTTTGGGTATTAAGATCCTATAAAACTATTAAGTCTTCTTACATATTGTGTATAGGCAACTGCCATACAAATTGTATGAAGCAATGTCGTCACTAAATTCAATTTTTATAAATGTGCTAATACAATGTTAATATTTTTTATAGAAAATTAAATTATCTAGTTGGGGTGTTTCGGCTTTTTTCAATATTTTTAAAAAATTTGGAAATATAGGCAGTTAAACTCATAAATTTATCATAATAAAAATATTTTTCGTAAAAAAAAATGTTTGAGAAACCCTGGAATTTTAAAAAAAAATTACCTATTTGAGATTTTGTATTTGTCTATGTTTATACCAATTTTCAGCGTTCTAGCTTTTATGGTTTCTGAGATATATGGAAAAATAAATTTCAAAAGTTGGTAACCCCTGACTAAACAAAAATTCACAATTCTGAGTATAAAAGTTTTGTAGGCCTATAACTGTTTATATATTTTGAAAATTCGGGCTCTGTAAATTGAGCGGATCAAGTTATAAGGGGGGGACGGACACCCACACACAGACACACAAAACTCACATAAAATGTTCTACTCCGAATTCTGTAAATCCATGTATAGGAACATATATGCTGCGAGGCCTCTAGTTGGTGTTATTAGCATGCAAAAAGTCCACTACGCCATACAAAATGTTCCTTCATACACGCATCTTGGCTTAATAATGTCGATTCATTCAGAGAATTGAATTCTCATGAAAGAATTTACAGTTGGATTATTAAATGTTATCAGAGAGGCAGCTACGCTGATATGTCTGATCTCACAACAGTATTCACTTGTTCAGTCTGTCAAGTCTATTTTTGAACACATTAACACTTTGTGCAACAATAAGTTCCGGTGGCAAATTGTTCCACAACTCTATTGGACAAGAAATGTTTCCAGGGATTCTGCCTGAAACTTGAGGTAGAATTGAGGCTTATTTTGGTTGAGGCAATCATAGTGTTTGTTTAGTATTTTGAAGGTTTCTATGAGATCCCCTCTCTTTCTCCCTTCCTCAAGAGTAGTGAGGACCAACACATTCAGACGTTCTTCATATGTAAAGCATCTCATTTCTCAGTTTGGTAAACCTTCTTTGCACCCTTTCCAGCATGCTTATATCTTTCTCAAAGTAAGGATTCCAAACTTGGAAACAGGAGATTGATGGTAGTTATTGTATTCCTGACGTGTCTAACAAATCTTAATTGACTTGACTCAACTCTTTCCCCAACCTCTCACATCCCACAGTCTCTATCTCCCTCTTTTCTTTCTAGGTGTTATTTTACATTTAATAATGTTACAAGTTTATTTTTCTGTTTTTTGTTGTTGTTATAAATGTAATGTACCTACCACTAGACTATTTATGGCCTCAAGTTGTTTTGATTGGTTGGAAGAAATTACCTTATAAACCTGCCATTTTAGGTACATAAAGTTAGTAAATATGTACAAACAACATACCTATTTTGGTAATAATGCAGAATACACATGTTTCTTGTACAGGTTGAATTAATTTAAGTTTTTGAACAAGGAGTAATTCATTAGTCACATTTCACTGGTTTGTCCACATAGTGATAAAATTAAAATCATTCTTCAAATGTGTTAAATTGAATAATTACACAAGATTGGATATATCAAATGTTTTGATAATTTCATAGGTAAATCATTAACCTGGCATATTATGTAGTAATGTTTCTTTAGATTTCAAGTTTACTTGTAGAGAATTCTAGAATGATTTTTAAATTACGCACAATCCTCAATCAAACTCCAATTAAATTGTATTATTTACACAGTAAAGTAATACATACTTCGTAAGTAATGAATAAACTGTTATTTATATCACTATTTCCTGCAATTATGTCAATTACACTAATTTTTAATAAGGCATATATGTTGATAGCCTGACTCTATGACCTAAAATTTATTATGTATATCAATCAATTGATATCAAACATTGTTATCTACACACAATCAAATAGCAGGTTATATTTTTAAAAGTAGCATTTAAATCATGTTTCATAAATAAATAATACATTGTTTTTTTTCAATACAGAAAAAGTCATATAAAAAAGTTTCATATTTCTTTGTAATATGAAACTTTTTTATATGGCATTATTAATTTCATAAATAAAAACAGTGTTGAAACCCCAAGTTTGAAGTCAGCATATTTTATTAAGTTTTGAGTTAAAAAAATCTACTCTAAAGCAAATATTTTTTTGCAACCCTGTGCAAGTGATGGGTATTTTGCAGTATGACAACATTCCTTTCTACTAACCAGAGAAGCAACATTTGTAAGAGAAACATTTTTGATAAATGTTTTTTTTCTGCTGGGAATTGAACCCAGGACACAGACACAGAACTCAAAAATATTTCTACATCTTAAAAAAACTTTTTCACAATGAAGTAATGAGGTATTATTGAAATTTTAAAATAACTAATATATTTATTTTATTTAATGATTTGGGGTTTGAACTTTTTTTAGCAATATTTTGAAGTAGGAGTTGCATAGAATTAAAAAATCTAAAGTAGTGTTAAATTATATTTAATATCATATTTTAAATGCACTTTAAATGGTACTACATGATTTATTTGAACACAGAATCAGTGATTTTGTTTGTATTTATAATTTATTTTTTTTATTTATTCATTCCCAATATTTTTGCATGTTCATGTGCTTCTAATTTAAAACAATTTTTTTAAACGTTATTGACATGTTATGACTAGATACAGAATAACGACACATAATATTTTAAATTATGTATACATTAAATAGCATTTTATTTGTTGATATTAAGATCCCTTACATCTTTATATTTTACATAGTTTCTAAATATATAATTTTCTATGGACATTGCACTATCAAAAAAATATGGTATCATTCATTTGTCATTAGGAATATTTTATTTTGTATTGGTTCCCGCATACTATGTTAAATATTAATTTAACATGCACCCAATATCAAGTTGCCACAATTTTGATACTTGTGATATTATTATCACAGATCCAGGCAGAAAACACAATTGAATCTGTCTCCACCGGGAATCCAACATGGGACCCGTTGCTCGGGAGTCAGGCAATCTAACCAATGGAGCAAAGTAGGCTGACAATGCAATAAACAATTTTACCAATGAAAGTTTTATGTTTAACATACTTCTTTGTTATTTGAATATATTAATTGGTTTTGGAAAATGATAGCGGTTTTCAATCTTCATCAGTCTTAATCTGAATAGATATAATGTTTAAAACATTTTTCTATAGGTGTTATGATATTCCAGACACCGAATGCCTAAGACAAAGTTTATAATTTTGAATGAGGAACAATTTTTACCACATGTGAATGATATTTTTTTAATGTTAGCAGCCAAAATTATTCATTAAATTTTATCATTATATATATATATATATATATATATATATATATATATATATATATATATATATATATATATATATATATATATATATATATATATATATATATATATATATATATATATATATATATATATATATATATATATATATATATATATATATATATATATATATATATATATATATATATATATATATATATATATATATATATATATATATATATATATATATATATATATATATATATATATATATATATATATATATATATATATATATATATATATATATATATATATATATATATATATATATATATATATATATATGTATAGCTACTTTTCCGGGCTATCCGCTCGTTTTCGTCCTGAAAAGGACGGTTTTGCCGACGTTTCAACCGAATATCATCGGTCATTATCGAGGCTGGTCGGTTCGCAAACGTAGACACGGTGCGACTGACACCGCGTTGCATTTCGCGTTCCTATTTGTGTATCGTGTTGGTGTATTGGCGTGTGATGCGGCGTGTGGGAGGGGTGGCGGTGTGAGCATGAGTAACCGTCGATTCGCGCTCTGTTGTTAGTGGTGGTGTGGTGAGGGTGTCTTCCCTGCAGCTCGGTGACCGTGCTGTATATCGTTCGTCGTATGACGTCACGCTGGTATGTGCGCGTGTCGATCGCCGTACAGCTAGGTGCGGGAGGGCAGAGGGCGGGCGAAATGCAACGTGGTGTCAGTCGCACCGTGTCTACGTTTGCGAACCGACCAGCCTCGATAATGACCGATGATATTCGGTTGAAACGTCGGCAAAACCGTCCTTTTCAGGACGAAAACGAGCGGATAGCCCGGAAAAGTAGCTATACATATATCTCTACAATCCGCGAAAATTTATATTTAAACATATATATATATATATATATATATACACAAAAATTCACACTGCATCCTCATAAAAGAAAGGCAGAGAACAAAATTTCATTTTTTAATTCATATTTGATTCACATGTGTACTATCCATCCTTTTATAGTTTATGCCAAGTTGTAAAACAACGATTGTCATGAGAAACGCCTGGTTGCTTTTTTGTGTGGGATTTTATACAGTTACAAATAGTCAAATTCCACACAAAAAATCACAACTAAGCATAATTCATAACAGAAAAGTTGGTATTTGTAACTTGACAAGGGGCCCTTGCCTGTTTGGACAACTTATACCAGCAATCTCTTCATTCTACTTAAACCTTTGAACCTTATTGGCTTACCAGTATATTTTATTTTAATTTATATTACTTCTCGGGCAACAAACAAAAGTACTATGTCAAATATTATACAAGTTGCCATATTCAGGGAACTTATAGTGATCATCTTACAAATTCAGTCTGAAAATGTGCGTCTCCAATAGGAACCAAACATGGGAACTTTGGCTCAAGAGTCAAATATCTGACTATTTAAGCCACAAAGGTCAACAATTTTGCATCTGCTTTTATTACTCTTTAGGCCTGTATTCTGGCACATGTCATTTGTGTAATGAGGTTGGAAGAGGGAGTAGGGTAAATGAATGATGTGGTCTGTATTGGATATGTATAGTTATTGGAAAACAACTTGAGCCGTTGTGTGAGTGTGCAGATTGCAAATTTGTGTATTTTTGCTTGGTTGATATCAAAATTTGGCAGCATCTATATCAAATTTTGCATAAATCATCTTTCTATAACAAAATATTAAACAAAAATAACATTGTTTTCTTCATAATATTTGATTTTTCCTAATCCTGAGTTAGGGAAAATTTTACACATCCAAATAGCCTGTTTTCTAGCAGTCCGGGGTTCAAAGGGTTAAGTTGGTATCGCTAGATTTTTGACCTGCCTAAAATGTACTGACATTAACAAAACAGTTATAATCAATAAACTATAATTTGAGACCCATGAATCTCGTAAACATTTTCATTGTTATGCAGACAACTATAACAAATTAATTATTTTACATTCTAAACACTATGCATAATATTAATAATATTATTTCATTCTTGTCCAGACAGATTTGTACATACATCTCAACAAGAAAACAAACAATATACAACACGCTAATTTATAAAACTCAGTTTTAAAAAATATAATAACAATGAGATTCCGACGAAACACGGGGGGAACACTCGTCGGGCACTCAAATAGTCATTGAAAAATCACTAAAGTCTTTGGTCCACATTCCGATTCGTTATCGAATAAATGTGAGAACTCTCCAATTTCAACAAAAAAAAAAAAAACACAACACATTTAAGGATGTTGGAAATATAAATTTGCTTTATTATTTTTAATGTAAATAATTTACATTTTTATTTGTTGTATTACATACATGATTATTATTCCATATTTAACGAGGAATTAAAAAAATAATATAATTTTAACAAAATAAATAATTTTAATTTTTTTTTAATTAAATTTTGAAAGAAATTTTGCAAAAACATATTTGTTTTACAAGATTTACATTGAGGGTAGCGATATGCCATACTAGTTCTAAATAGTTATATATACAAATAAGGTGGTGTTGTCAACACACACAACATTTTTTGATAAAGAACATTAAAAGCCTTATATGTGCTAGTCTTCATCTTATTTTTTTCATTTGCCCGCATTTTTTCCTATACTGGACAAATATAAACAAGCGAAATGCCAACATCCAACCTGCATAATATTGCCAGCGGAAAACATAATGACGTGATAATTGTATGAAGTTTACAAGACGTGATAAGTGTATGAAGTTTACAAGACGTGATAAGTGTATGAAGTTTACAAGACGTGATAAGTGTATGAAGTTTACAAGAATTCTCAGAATTATTCGATGTCAGAATCAGACAGTGGACTTCCGGAGGAGGAGGATCAGTCGAGGCATTCTGCCAGAACGACGGGTGCACGATCGCTCAACCGATGATGAGACCGCAGCCAAATCTAAACTGCTGTTTGCTTTGGTTGGCCATACCCGACAGGGCAAAGCTGAAAGGCAAGGGTTGTAATCTCTTTTCCAGGACACATCCGACCGTCCAATTGCTGTCGATCATAGCTAAAACAAAAGAAAAATATGCTCTATTGAATTTATTTCGTATACATTACGAATATCAAATACAAAATTGGATGTTTTAAATCCACCTATCTGATGTGATTTTAGCAGTTTCTTTACAGCGGCAAAGATTTTAATTTTGTCAAATTTCAAAAAATATTTTATAACCATATAAATGTAATTTAAAATTATTCAGTTATGACAATCTAGTATAAAAATTCTAAGAAAGGGCACCAACCTTTAAAAACTAAATCAGCCTTAGGAAGCTGAACTTGATATCCTATTGTGCCCACTGACTCCTGGCCTCTAAGTGACGTCTCTAATTCAACTCCAATCTGTAAACATCATACAACAAAACAAATAAGTATTTGTGTGATTTTTTTTCAATCTGGGCTATGTTCATAACCATATACCTTTCCCTTCTAAATTCATTTGTTATTTAATCCAGAGTTCATAATATATTATACCAGCCTTTGCATCTCTTCCAACATTTATTTATTCAGCAAATAAACCTTTGTATAAACATAGTAAGATATAACATAATAAAAAAATATATGTCAAAACCTCATTGAATCAATGCCAAGGAGTCATATGAAGAATAAGTTATAATTTTTTAAGCAATGACAATGTTTTTTTTAAATTGTTTATCTAGTTTCAATTCATCTGTTTGATACTATGTATATGACAACCTCCAGGGCTCCTAAAACCCATTTATTTATGCCACTATACTTAAAATTCTCACCACACAACCAGATGGGATGCGAAACGTGGGAAGACCCAAATTAAGGTGGATGGATGTGTAAAATATTATATTTGTGTTATAAACGGGATTTCATATGATTAAAATAATCTTATACGCTTTCTTAGAGCTTTATGGATTGCCGCTGTCAATCGTCCTCCAAATTGGCAACCATCTTCAAGCACAGTCATTTGTTCAAAGCATTTCAGAGATGATGAAATTGACCGAAGTGGTTATAAAAGAAAAATTAAGAATAATGTTGTCTCTTCAATTTTCTCTCAATTAGATACTGTTTGTCCTGAAGTAAGTTGACAGTTTTTTTTCTGACTTAGTACTTATCATATTATGTGTATATTAAATATTACTTATTTGTTCTGTTTCGGACTTTTTTGTAAATTTTATATACCTACAAGTTTTTAAATATCCTTACCTATATACTTATTGAATCATTATTTTGATATACGTTATTAAATTTTATAAATACACTTGCGGACATTCTTAATTTACATTGAATTTTTTTTTTCAGATAACTTCACCCATCCTTCTTGAACCTTCGGTGCCTAGTTGTTCATCATCAAATCCAACATTGCCTGAAAATGATATTTCTATGCAGGACACTCCAAGAAAAATACGTTTAAAGAGAGAGCTGTTCGTTCACATATACTTGATAAAAATCGAAAAAAGAAAATCAAGGCATTACAAAATAAAGTATGGAGAAAATGTAAACAAGTCACTAATTTGAAAAATATAGAACCGATGGATTTTTTTTAATAAAGCTTGGTATCTAAAAAAATATGCATTTTTTAATATATATCCCCTTTTCTGTAAATCATTTAAAGTTGCTAAGACCACCATAACATCTGATTTCCGCCAGGAGAAATTAATCAAAAATAATTAATCATATTAATCATGAAGATATGATACTAATAATGTTTGTATTTAAAAAAACATTTAAATTAGTAAACTATCAAGTTGTAAACACGACAAAATGACATCTAATTAATTTCAGAAAAAAATTATCAATTATAATTTTGTATGTAATAATCATTGTCTTATCATACATTAATGTGTCAAACAATGAATGATGAATTTTTTTGCTCTACTGTAAAATTGCCGATTTTGACATAGTAAGGTTTCAAACGAATGCATGGACAGACAGACTGACATGAATTTAGCCGTGCACAAACATGTGCAAAACCAATCTTACGAGGTCTACTTTATTTATATGCAGATGAATGATCCTAATTATTTAATAATCAAAGTTAAATATATGAGACATTTTTTGTAGAAAATGACATTTATTATAATTGTAAATTGTTGTTCATTTATCATAATTGTAAATTGAAAAAGATTTATGCTTGTTCATTTATCATAATTGTAAATTGTTGTTCATTTATCATAATTGTAAATTGAAAAAGATTTATGCTTGTTCATTTATCATATTTGTAAATTGAAAAATATTCAATTTTAAAATAATATTTGTCTGAATTGAGCCCATCTCTAACTTCAGGGTCATTTGCTTACTTCAATATTGCCACTAAAAAAAAATTGCCATTAGATAAAAAAAGTACTTATTTTATACTTATTGTTGTCAGTACTGCAACTTGTGACTAAACTCATAAATGAGGGAATTTGATTGCATTTTTACTGTAAAGATTATAAGGTAAGGGTGGCCCCTTGGGTGGAAAGTTCTTGAGTAGGCCGAGGCTCATAATGGGTTGTAGCGCCAATGATGATGATTCTTCAAATACATGATAAAGTAAAAGTTTAATAAAACATATTTCTATTCAGTAGGCTATCCTAATATGCTAGTTTGTTGGTTTTGAACTGGCAATCTGTCAATTTAATGATGAGACAAGTGAAATTTGTTTATATTTAAGTCAATGTATTTGAAACAATTTTTAACAAATACACAAAGTCAGTAAAGAGTATTTGTACCTCATTATTAAGTTATATTGCGGCAATACACACTTGGATTAGTTGGCATTATGTTTAGCAGAATTAACTTTACCTAGACGCTTTTGGAATATTGTTTTGTCAAGCTAGAGTGTTAGCACAAAAATTGATGTGACCATATAAATAAATAATTATAATGGTATTTCAATAAAAGGATTAGAATTTGTGATTCATTTGAGTGCGGAATGGAAAGAACAAATTCAAAGAATGTATAAGCATACCTGTACTTGTTCACTAGCTTGCTTGTAGTAGCAGAGATGTAATCCAGCCATACCTAATGTACCAGATATCTCGGCATCTGTAAAAAGTAAAATACAATTTTTGTGTAAAAGCAGGGAACCAAAAGGTAATAACATGGACACTTAGGGCAGTTTTTTTCATAAGTTGGGAGTTATTACCATTAGTTAACTAAGCATTTAGCCCATAAGTTTAGAAAAGTTCCAGCCAATAATCCAGGAGCTTTATGATCTTAACAAACATCCCAATCATATCCACAGAGATAATGATTGGGAGACTTAGGTGAACAGGACATGTATAAAGAATGGGCGATGTACACTCCAAGGGTGATTTTGAATAGAGCACTGTGGCGCTGCGCAAAACCAACAGTCATGGAGGCGAACTCTACAGGACCCAACCTGGGTTGTAGAGCTACTGATGGTGATGATGAATGGGACTATCACCATAATTTAACCACCATACTTAACCATAATTTAACTGTCCAATATGAAAAAAAAATCAATTTCATTTAGATCGGTTGAAAAATATGGGAGATATTCATGTGTGATTATGAAGGTGTTAATTTCAGTTAAATTTCGGAATGAAAAAAATCAAATTTGCCTAACCTTGAAAGGCTGTAAAATCAAAACAATACAAATTAGAGATAAATTAATAATACAGATCTTCTTATGTACATAAAAGTATTATAGTCACCAAGTTTCATCAAAATCTGAGTTGGTGGGTGCCATGGCTCGGTTGAATTGACACGGATTTACCCTATTATGCATAACAGCAAGTGTAGGAGTATTTGATCATCATCAGTCGTTCAGTGTTGGACATAGGCCTCCCTTCTCGACTTTCATACTTTAATTGGTCACAATAAATACAAAAAAATTACCATGCATAGTGTATCTGCCAGCAGCCGACACTACAGCAATCTCTCCGCCGGGTATCTTGTTACTGCGCTGATACACTAGTTCTGCACCCAGAGCAAGTCTGGGGGTGACGGCTTGCAGATAATGAGCTACAGCCACTCCACTACCCTCACGAGGCTCCTGACTGCCGAGGGTAATGGCGGCCGTGTGTATCGCACCGCGATACTCCCCAGTCATTTGCAGAGCTGACAATTTCATTGATTGTACCTGAAAATGTTTAAAATACATTAAAATTTTGAATAATTTAATGATGGATAAAATCGGTCAAAATAATACTGAGGTACCACATTAACCACGAGTTATATCAATTAAAATCTTGAGAAAATTGGGCCTGTAAAAAGATGTTTTTTTTTTCACATTTTTACTCCACTAAGTTTTAATGGATGAAAACAATGCACCATAAGTGTACTTACATTTATGGAGGCCAAGGGTCGATATGAGCTGCGGAGCTATCGGAAGAATACTGTTATTTGGCACGATTTTCATGAAGAGCAACAGATGTTATACGATTGAACTTGTTTACAAAAACACAAGATATAAATCTAAAATATTATCGATTTTCACAAAAACAAAAGAAAATCTAAATAAGTTGACAATTTATGACACAAAACTTTTTTATATTCGATTCAGCCTAGACACATTGCTTTTGACAACAATTCAAGATTGGGTGAAAATGTGATACATATCAGTACACAAAATGTTCTCGTGCACAAGCATAGAATGTTGAGTGAGGACTTCCAATTATAATATGCAATACTGCTTGTTAAAGGAGTTTTCTTTTTTACAATTTATTTTTCTCATTATGTGAATTACTCATTAAGGGAAGTTTCACTTATTTTCAAATAAAATATTTTATTATTACAAGTAATACGTTGTGTGTAATTAATTACCTGTCCCAAAAATCTGCATTTGACGTTGGGAGTAATTTGGTGTATTAAATTAGCATTGATATTTCCATCTGGGTCCACGTCCCCCAGTATGACAGGAAACGCCTCAGTTGGACTGATCTGCTTGGTGCCCACGTAAGTAGCGCCAACCTTGTAACCACTTGGAGACATAGTGCTCATATTAATTGTATGGGATATCTGCAACGTAAATTCAATCATTTAACAAAATGTAAAATTTGAAGAAGAAGAAGTGTACACTGACCATTATTTTATATTATTTCTTGGACAACCAACAGGTACCGTGTCAAATATTAATTTATAAATAAACACCGAAACAACTAGTTCCCACATTCTGTAGGTATTCTTAAATAGTAGTTTCCGACCAAAATTTATTTTTTTAATTTTCTATCAACTCCAAAAAACTGAATAACTTGAAAGTTGTTGAATTGAATTGTTGAAACAGTTAAACCTGGTATAACTATATAATTAGCATCAATATTATTATGGTTTTTGAATAGTATTAGGCATTATAAAATTTATTAGTAGCCAAACCAAACCCAAAGGTTGCGGCTAGGGTCGAACATTCGGCTTCGGTTAAAATCTGACCTTCGGTTGGACACTATTAATTGGAGGAGATATAAATGTTGACCATAAATTACTTGTTTTTACTATATGAGTCGTATAGTATCAAAAGCAGCTCAGTTTGATTTCGAAATAAATCAAACTATATATCAAAATTAATATTTTCATCTATTTATTTAAAATAAAGTATTCTCATTAATATTTAATCATACAAAATAGTATATTGTATTACAGTATAATAGTTTATACACTTTAAATTATTTATATTTTAGTTTTAAAAAATAGTTTTGGTCGATTGTGAAAAATACGGCTGACAAAACTGAACTGTCTTTGATACTATGGCCCAGTATTTCAGTCAGCCCTTAGGAGTTTAACTCAAGTTTAACAAAAATATTGCATATTTCAGTACCTAATCTTCCCTTAAATACGTCACTAAACGACAAATATTTAACTCAACGTTTCTGGCGGATCGCGTGTCTTAATCTTGAGTTAAGTATTGTTTCTAGTCTTTTTCGCCAGGTGGCGTACTAATCGCCGCACGCTTTAATGTTTTATTTCATTTTATACTACAAATAACTATGCATAATAATTATAATCATGATTTATTTTTGTTGTTAAAATAAAAGACTTGATATAGAAGTGGTTCATGTATTTAATATTTATTTTCTTTTTTACATAATTATGATGTATTGCCTGACAACAAACTGCAACAAACGAAATAAACTGTCAGCCATAATGAAACGTCAGGCACGCAACTTTATTTTTGCGATGTTTTTTCATCCCACTTTTTAAATTGATCCATCCTGTTTATATATTTAATGTGTATTCTTAAATTTTCTACATAAGACACTATTTTACCATTATCACTTAGTTCCATATCCATCTGTAAAATGTACATACATTCTGCATTGAAGAACTACGTACGTAGTACATATTCAATGACATTTTTTCACTACAATGTTTGATTTTAATTAAAAAAAACATCGATCGGTATAAAAAATTGAAAAAGTAACATGCTGTGTAATGAAACAAATAAAATAATGTGTTGTTATAATAATAAAATAATATTTAGTCACAGCTTCGCGTCATGTATCATTTAAGGCTATTAAAATTTTGAATTTTGACAGATGCGTTATAGACAATAACCATAGAAAAACGTAAAATATATCTATAGTTGAAGATTACGTAACTGACGTTTCATTTTGCACTGAAATACGCGAATGAAATTTAATCTTCCCTAAACTTTTAACTTGGATTACCAAATCCAACGATTTAAGGGCCAACTGATATCTCGGGCCTATATGACTCATATATAGATTAATATTTTTCCAATGATATACATGCTCATCTTTGCCACCTAATGCCGACTACTCCTGAGCTACGTTCAGATTAAACACTCAATGTCAAGTGTCAGATGTACCCAAGTTGTAGATTATGGCATTTTTAACACCAATCTGACTGAACGCTTTCGAGCAGCGTTTCAATCTTAACGCAGTCTTGGTGTCATTTATCATACATGCGCGAGAGCCCATCATAAAATCGAAAGTTCCGAAAATAGACACACAATAAAAGACATGATGTTTCTGTACAACATTATAAATAACAATATCGACTGCCCCTCAATATCATCTCATTTAATATTCCTACTTGCAGAACTAGACATACAAATTAATTCCACCTTCCAACTCATCGTACCAATTATGCACAAAACATGGCAATTCACAGAATGTGCGATACATACAACAGGTTTTAAGAGTTTGAGATATTCCACCTCAGTTCCACAACATTCAAACACTCAATACAAAAGAAAATCAATGCCCGCTTAGCATAGGAAACCATGATGGTGTTGTTATTGTTTTACTTAAGTATAATTGTACCTACGTTTTATGTTTTAGATTATTTACATAGTTTTATGTTTTAGATTGTTTGTAATATTTTTGTTCCTAAATTACGAGAAAATGTAATAGGCTTTAATACCTGATGTCATTATTGTATTGTTTATGTCTTAACGCTGTATTTTGTCCAAATTTAATGCAAATAAAATAAACAAATGTGTCTTTTAGGTTATATTTTCATCCAAAGAGGCCTCTAAAGGCCGGAGGTGCTCTAAGCATCCAATTGAACCCAGCATGATGGCTGATGTCATCACTCCATTTCATTGGCGTTCATCACCTCTGGTTGTCATTCGCAGTCTCCAAGCTAATATTATTCTGGGCCATCTGTCTTAGGTGTGCCTAACTACTTGGTCTGCCCACATCTATTTCAGGGTAAGAATGTGGTGAACGAAATCTTAGGGTCGTTATTTATAATGAATATATCATCAACAAACCGCAAGTGGCTTATATCTGCCATCTATGCATATGTCCCTGGACTCCCAATTTAGAATTTTCAGTCAAGAGTTTTGGTGATATTGTATCTCCTTGCTGGACTCCTCTTTTGATCTGTTTTTTCGCTGTTGTCCAATATTCATTTAATTTCACTTGGATTGTAGCGTTCTTGATCCATCACTGCTATTATGGCCCATGTTTCAGTGAAGTCAAATGCTTGAGTGTATATGATCAATAGTGATGTATCCCTTTCTAAACTCGGCTGGTTTCACTGGTTGGAAGAAGTCAAATTTGTTTGCAAGTCGTTTTGTTATGATTTTTGTCAGTAATTTGTATACTAAGTAATTTGTATTTTGTCAGTAATTTACTGAGCAGGATTAATGCAATGCGGTTTTCCCTTTTTAAAAATTATGATGACCTCCGCATTTCAACAGTTTTTGGAAATTTTTCCCTCATCCAGGCATGTATTAAAAAGTATACATAAGGCATTTAAACATATCAATCTTTCTTTCAATATAAACATCATGCACTTTTTTACTAAGGAGAGTAAGATCTTTCATATCATAAGAAACGAGTGGGATGTAGCCAACGATATTCTCCTCACTAACAAGTCACTCCACAAAGTATTCAATTTTTGTATGGAAAATTTTCAACATTTTTTATGAAATGATTTTGTTCAATATTTGTTTTATTTAAATATTTTACTATGAAAACTTGATATTTCTTCAATGCCATTTTATGAAAGTGTTGAGCCTGTTATCCAATTTTAAAATTTCAAATGTTAAGTTTCCTGAGCTTGGGGTCACTGAAATATTTAACAGTTAAAAAAATTGAGAAGCTGGATTCAGATATCCTTCAAAATCTAATGGGTTCTAAGTAAGTATTAGATATACAAATTTGCAAAATTTTGAAAGAATCTAATGAATACTTGAGTTTATAATCAATGAAATAAAATAAATACACCGTACACAGCACTCAAAGATACATTGTGATGAAACTTTAAGAATACAATCTCATCATGATACTAGTTGATAATCTGCAATAAAAATAGCCTTAAAAATTGTGAAATCATAGCTCCCGGCTATATCCCATTGGGTTAGTGAGGAGTAAAAGTATATTACCTGAAAGTGGTTGCTAATTCCTCTATTAACCATGAGCCGTCCTCCTTCAAAATAAACTGGAAACACTTCTGCAAAATAATAAATAAATATTCTTTATGTTATTATTATTTAACATACTAATACATTGAATGAAACAAATCCAATTAAGTTTGTACGCATTACTTAAAAAAGAACATTTCTGAATGCTTTTTTGTGAAAGTTTGTGGGATATTTTAATATCTGACACCTAAAATAAAAGTCTGGGGTTCTTTTTTAGTATTTACTCTTAAATGTAAATACTTAGCACCTTCAATTTTCTTATTTTTTTAGATACTTTGAATTGACATATGATTTACTTAAAAGCTGTTTGTATACAACTCACAACAAAACTAAAATATTTCTCGTCTTGATAAAAATAACATAAAAATGAAGAAACATGCTCCAAAATAACTTAAGTTAGATTATCTCAATAAAATCCTAACCTATTGTTATATTATTTCAACATTTTCTTTTACGAAAAAAAACCACAAAAAATGTTAATTAAACAATTCAATTAAAACTAAAAACGATATTTATATAAACACAACAAATGAATAACAAATTAAGTTTTAGCTACAAAATATAACAGGAAAAATATACAATTTGAAGACAAGATGCATAAGACAAAATTAAATTGTATACAATTGCTTCAATTTGATCGGTAGTTGAGCGCAAGTAAATACAAATATTCACAAAAAGGGAGGTGAATAGCTTTTACAAGTAAACTTGTTTATATAAAACATGAATTTATGTAAAAAAAAAGAAAAATTATGAAACTAACCCTTGCACTTTTTATGAAGTTCGTCCATGGAACCGGGGTTTTCCAATTTCGGTTCAATTATTAAAGGATCCTTGGGCGGATCAACTGCGGCAGACATATGTGCTCTGTGCGTGCTTGCAAAAGCGCCCATTTTCAAGAAATATCAAAACAAATTTTAATATTAATAATCAGAAAAAACAGCACACGTGAGACGTTATCACGCTGCCATTAAAATGAAACACACAATCGGAAATATTCGGAAAACTTCGTCACTAATCGGAAATGTTCGTATGAATTCGTAAATTTCCGACTGCTTTCGATTTCTATTCCCTAAGTTGCATACTTGACTAATAATTGCCAGAAAAAAATAACCAGTATATACAAAGGTACTTAATTTTGATGAAACATTTAGGCGGGACTTTTAAAACATACGATAATTTCCAATAACGAAGTTTATGAAGCAGAAATTTGTTCAAAAATTGTTTTAAATAATATAATATTTCTAGATATACGATGAATTGTGATTATGCCATATATACCTATATTGTGTAGTAATAATAATGTATTTTTTTATAATTATATTTGCTCGAAAACCAAACTAAATAATAAGTTTTATAAAAATGTAGCCTACATTTTTTAAATGCTATCAACCAAAAAATAAACAAAAACGAATATGATTAAAAATAAAGTAATATAATATGTATTGGAAGGTACTTATTTAAAATATTTTACTAATATAACATTCTTAAAATATGTATACATTTATTTACCTACATAATATAATGCCACAAATTCAAAAAACATGGATGATAAATTTATATTTCAATGTTGTTTCTGGATATTACATATGTAGTGTAATAACAATTGATTAATCAAAAGGTATTTAAGCACAAACTTGTAATAATAGAGCATTTTAAACTGCTTTATTCCCAAGATTTATCTAAAGGAAGAATCGTAAAAAACTGAATTCATTCAAGGAATTATTTTTGTTCTACAGTCAATAAATATACTTATTATTTATATTATTTTACTTTAATTAATTGGATATTGCTAATATTCATGTTTTATATCAAAATCTTATTAATTATACATGATTATTCAAAATTATTTCATGATTTGGTTATAAGATGGAATTCATATCTCGGCGCGAAACAATGAATTATTTTACGGAGCATTTACCTTTTGGTATACATAATATTGTATTATATTGTACAATAAAATAATTTATAATTGAGAAACAATGATAGAAAAGTCTAATATTCTTAAATCGGGCATTAGTATATCTCTACGCAAAAAAATGATTTCTACGATTTTCCTGCTAATCCAATTTTTCCGCAATGCGAACTGCTATGAATATAGCAAATTGACGATGTACCTACCTAAACAAGTTTGACCCTGGATAAGTTTGACAGTTGTATTAAAAATGACAGCAGTATTCTAGATAATCAAGTTATTCTTTAGTATTAATTTTTTATCTCCATCGTTCCTCGCGTTCGCGATATTACCGAAACGAATTCATTCGAGGAATCAGTCAGAAAACGGCATTCGCAGTGTGTTCGACGCGTTATTGCGGAGCGCGATGAGTTCCAAGAAAAGTAAAAGTCCCCGATAAAGTTGAATAGTGCAGTTTTGTGTTCAAACATCGGATAAGACCGTCTTTTACTCGAGAACTCGGTAAGTGTTCAAAATTGATTATTTCCTTTGTTGAAATTCAAACAACATAGCGACGTTTAGTCATTCACTTAAAATAATATTCAGTATACATATACTTATAATGACTGTTTTGTATTCAAATTATGACTAATGTTTTTTTGCTTGTAATTTATTTCTTTTTGTAAATTTGAATACTATCTTTTATCGTACCTTTACATAGTTTTATGCGTAGGACATCATTAAATATTTGTATTATGAATTGTGCAACAATTATAGATTTTTAATGTATGTAGGCATGTACTATACAATCACATGGAAATTGCAAGGTTGAATTAATTTACTGAATGCTTTTTATACGCTGGTATGCGTAAATCCATAGATTGCATTAAATTATTTAGTTAATAATATTATTGTGCAAATGTGTTTTGATTTTTTAACTAAATGGCTAATAAACCAGCTCCTGTATTGTGAAACCTCCTTTGCTACACAATGTTTCATTCTTGTTTTGTTTATTGTTAGTAGAATCATTTATACTTGTGTAATTGTTAGGCACCAATGGTTTCTTTGCTTTCAGTATAAGTTGTCTTAAAATTAATATTTACAAGAATTTTTACTTACCACACACATATATTTTATCATAACTCTTGCAAGTATTATTAAGTATATATTGATGTTATACCCAGTAAATTCACATTATATATCATATACACCTAAAATTCTGAGCCAGGATAAAAATATTTAATGCAAATCATTTTTTTGGATTTATATTAAGTATATGTACAAATTCATTTCATGTTTTCTCAATGCCCATATTTATAGTTTGTTGGAATAATTTAGTCCCTTAGTAGAATCGGGATGTTTCTGTATGTGAAATTTCATTTTTTTAAAATAATTTCCTGTATTGCCTTGCTTTAAGATCGGTTCTTTAATTCCATGTTCGCGTCCTCCAAATTCAGGATATCTGTTATTGAATTATTAATTTGTAAATGCATTCTCCTCCAAATGTGTTATCTTAAATAATATTTTTTGACGAAACCATTTATATTTCTAAATTATTAAAATTAATGATGTTCATTTGAGAAACCCAATGTAAAATAATGAATTTCACAGGAATTGACCCAGAAGTCTATGTTAGCCACAACGATTGATATCTGCCTTTTTCAGGATCATTAAAACAAACAAATTATTTATTCTTTATTAGGTTTGTTTGTTTCCAGAGATTATGATATGTGCATATATAATGTTTTATTTGAAATAATTGTCTTTGCCAATCTTAAAAGAATGAAATTTATGATTTGGTAAGAATATTGTGGATGATTTTCATAGAATTCATAAACTTTATTCTGTTGAATCGTATTCTGAAATATTTATGTAAGATCTCTATACATTTTTTTGTGACCTTTGAACAGTCTTTTTGCTTATTTTTATTTGAAACAATGAGTTGATTTATGACTATGCTTTATAAAAAAAGACATTGTCATTAAGATTTTTACATTTTTTACAACAGTGTCAATTATACAGGTTGTTTCAAAAGATTTAGGTACCATTTTACTTGGTTAGTTGAAACAATTTGTAAAGAGTGTTTATTTTAATAATATAATGATACCTTAGTAGTAATAATTATGCTATTTACTATAATGACAAATACATATTTGCAATGCTCATTATTTCTCACCTTATCTTAAGAAACATTTTTTTTATATCTTCATCGAGGGTTTGAAGAAGTAGATTTTATTATTTACTCAGCATTGTACGAAAGGAAATAACAGGTTCATAGGACATGGTAAATGAAAATTATGTTAATTTGCACTGTTCAATTTTTTGATATTGTGGCGTTCATTTTGTTTTATTTTTATTATTATTTTTACTACTGTTTACTATTAAGGTAGTGAACACATCTTTCATTTCATACAAAATTTTTCAAAGACTTACATTAATGTAACAGTAAATTTATTTTATTTTATTTTATCCCATTCGGAAACATAACAGGTTTTTTACAAAATACATCATAATAGTACGTAATTAACAAAGTAGTAAGCCAATTATAATGCTTCACTAAATTATATAAACATTTTTCATATATTTTCATGAAGAGAGCATTGATCAGGTTTAGGATATGGTGAGAAAACTGGAAAATGAACTGGAAGGATGAAATTGGATAATTTCACTAACCGATGTATGTAGTCGCATTAAGTATGTGCTTTAGTCCTTGTAGAGACAGATTAAATAGATCGGGTTGAGGGTTAAAATTATTGGTTGAGAGAGGCTTCCAGCCTTGCAGTGGCAAAAGCAACCAAAGGATCAAACACAGGAAACAGTCAGTTGTAACATTTTAAAACCGAGACTAAAAGTCAGACTTACAACAAAGAAATTATTATCAATAATTGAGAAGTCATATCTGCATCTCGTCTCTTAGACCTGACTTGACAATTTACTCTCTTTCATTGAAAGGAGTTATTTATGTGGAGCTGACTGTTCCATTGGACATAAATATTCCAAAAGAACACCAATACAAACTAAACAAGTACAAGGAACTGGTAGATTCAAAATTGCTTTAGCACAAGTGTATATGCTGTAGAGGTGGGGGCGAGAGGCCTGCCCGCTTAATCTTTGTATTCCTACTTTAAAGACCTGGGTCTCCCTAGAGGTAAAATAAAAGAACTTTTGGATTGGATTTTTCATCCATGCACTGCATTTTTTTAAATTATGTCCTCTGGAAAAAGTCATCATTATAATGAAGTATTTTTTTACAAATTTATCTATTTATGCCAACATTTCCGAAAATTTACACATTAACTAAAAAAAATATTTCTGATAAATATATATATCATCACGCCATGTCCCTAACGGGGTAGGTAGAGAGAAATGGACGCCATTTTTCTGTCCTGGCACGCATTAATCGCCTTATTAATATTCACACATCATCTCAACATTTTAGTCTGTTATTCTCACACAAATGATGCACGTCCCTAAAGGGGTAGGCAGAGAGAACCAATCATTATAATTTTATATACTGAAACGCATGAATTGCCTCATCAATATTCAAACATCATTAATAAATGTTCGTCTGTTTTTCAAGTTTTTAAGATTTCTTTCTTTCAGAATTATAGCCCAAGCATATGCTTAAATTAGGGAATATTTTAGGATTACAATAGGCATATACATTATTTTTTAAAAAAGGGGTATATTTTTCACATATTGTTAATGTTGATGGTATTTAGGGTTTAGAACTCATAATATGAGTTAGAACAAACCCTGGTTTAATATTGGTTAATTCATAAAAAAAATTATAAGACAGACAACAGAAATTGAACTGAATACCAACTGAAAATATGGGTAAATACTTATATTTAAATTTATATTAATTTTAAAGTCAGGAAAAAAAGTGGGCCAGGGCACAGTAGGTATACCTATAAATAATTATATGTACTAATAAAATATAGATAAATGAAAATATTGAAAAAATACCATAAATTTTTGAAGAAATTGTGAAATGGAAATAAACTCGCCACTTGCACAGGTTGCGAGGAAGTGATTATTATTTGATTTTTTATGAAAGTATTATAATGAGTTTTGTCACATAGAAATATTACATACAGTCACACACAATATTGCCAATGAGCCGTCAAGAAAAACTCATTATTTGTAATTTGGTATTTTTATCTTCGCCTATGGGTTTAAGTGAAACTTGAATAATGTACATGTTTCAATTTTGCTTTATATATATATGTTGAAAAAATTATGACAATCTGTAAACAAATAATGATTCTGGGGGAGGCCAGGGCCCACACAGGGCTGTAGCACCAATGATGATGATGATAAACATATGTATAAAGGAGTTATGAGAATTAACATCGCCAAAAAACTTTGACAGCCATTAAGTATCTCAAAAATATGTTTCTTGCAGTTAGTGACTTCTTCCAGTAAGCAGAGGATATTATATTGCGTTAGCTAGGGTGGAGAGTTCTGGAAATACTTAGTCATAAAATTTGTTTATTAAAAGAAAAAACAATTACCGACCCGTTTTGTGCAAGGCACATCGTCATAATTTTCTTTGTATCTAGATATATTATAAATATATATCTAGATATATTTACAATATACAAATTTATTTATTTATAAAATATAACAATATCATTTTTTACATATTATTATATATCCACCTCACTAGGCTTTGCCTGTACCGAGGTGGAATATTTCACAATCACATCAATACATTTATATACAATATTTACATATTATTATATATCCACCTCACTAGGCTTTGCCTGTACCGAGGTGGAATATTTCACAATCACATCAATACATTTATATACAATATTTACATATTATTATATATCCACCTCACTAGGCTTTGCCTGTACCGAGGTGGAATATTTCACAATCACATCAATACATTTATATACAATATTTACATATTATTATATATCCACCTCACTAGGCTTTGCCTGTACCGAGGTGGAATATTTCACAATCACATCAATACATTTATATACAATATTTACATATTATTATATATCCACCTCACTAGGCTTTGCCTGTACCGAGGTGGAATATTTCACAATCACATCAATACATTTATATACAATATTTACATATTATTATATATCCACCTCACTAGGCTTTGCCTGTACCGAGGTGGAATATTTCACAATCACATCAATACATTTATATACTATTTTTTTTATCGTATTTCGTAGTTTCCATGAAAATGCCATGAAATTGGCTGAGTAAATGAAACTAACCACATTTGAGTGCCTGTGTGGCCTTAAACGCATGAATGGATAAGGTTTTGATGAATATTATAATTATCACAACTTTTCTAATTAAATTTTTGCTAAAAAAAACTAATAATGTAGTAATGCTTTACTGTAAGTGTGTACCTATTTAAGAATTATAATTGTATGTTATCAAAACATTATGATAACTCCTTTATTGTTGGGTTTGTGGTTTTTAAAAAGTAATTTCATCATTATATTTTTTATCTTCAATTGAATACATAAAAATGAATATGCCCTTGAAACAAGTCCGTGTAGTTACATCTTCATACATTCTCTAAATTAAGCAAAAATGCTTGTACTGAAATCGGTCTAATTAGGATTCAAACTCACGAAAACTGGATTATTAAACCAGCGCGCTAACCGCTCTGCTATCGACTCATCTTAAAAATGTTTGTTTTGTCTTAATTAATATGTATTAACAATTTGGGTGACCATACATAGAATTGAATATTTGTTGATTTCCCAGAAACCTGGATACAACATTTTTTGTCCCTTTCCCAGAAACCTAGATAGAACACTGTTACTGTGGTTGCAATAACCTGGATGGAATACCGCAATCACAGAACATAGAATGTTCCGGGACTGCAACCGTTGGTTTCTTTGCAAACCCTATTGGTCTATAGCTGGTTTGGTACAATGGGTTCAATTCTGAAAACATACTAAATACTCAATGGAATGTCAAATTTATTCATTTAATGTTTTTTTGCTATTCTGAAGATTGAATGTAAAGCATGTTTAATAAGATTAAAATGATAAAAGCACATCACTACCTAGTGAATTATACATAAAATGGATATCGTTTAAAGTGACAGTTCTGGTGAACACATTTTAATGTTCATTCGAATTTTAATTTGTCCTTGGAATATGATCTTAAAAATAGTGCAGGCTGCATTAGTTTCTTAAGTAATATGACACGATAAAGGCAATCGGAATTCATACTTGCAGAGATATCTTTAATACATTTCCTAGACGGAATTTAAGATTATTTCGCCTCTTTTCACATAATTGCCAAGTTTTTGTGAACAATATTCTGAAAGAAGGAAACTTTAGAAGTGTAAATAACAAATGATCATGTATCCAAAGATGTATGAATGTGAGGCGACGAATTCATGCAAAGACAAGTGTGTGGCGCTTAGTTTTCTCCGTCTCCCCCTACAACAGGGACATGACATTATTTGGACAATGATATTTTTAATGCCTCATTTACAAATTAAGATCTAAACTATTATGGTAAGCAGAACTATGTATAGCTATATTTTCCGATATATAATGTTTAATATCAAATTGTACGATAAGTTGGTACCTTACTATTTGGAGTTAATGTCGGGTTATGCAAAATGATGATAATATAATGTCAGTGTCTAATGCCCCCTTATCATCTTGATTTGTATATTATGAACTTTGATCGGTGATTAGCGATTGATGTCATTAACATAATCATATTTCATCATTACGCTACTTATGCTAAAAATGTCACATAAAATTTAAATCCGTATATAATTACAATTGTTAAGTTAATAATTTGTGGTCAGTGTTACGGGGAAATTTTTTATCGAGTGTTCAATCACCTTCATGGATCTCACATACTCCGCAATTGTCTTTTCTTCTACCTGGACATATGAGTTTTTTAGGCCACAGAATGGCTCTGGTCCTATCAGGTGCCCTCTCGCACCCTTCCTGGCGAGTCTGTCAGCTCGCTCATTTCCTACGACTGCCATATGGCCAGGTGCCCAGAGCAGGGAGACCTTATTATTCTTGCCTAGTCCATTGAGTTTTAATAGGCAATTGACAAAGGCCTGAATTATTCGCGTTATTTTTGTAGGAAAGCGAAGAGGGGTGTTGTTGTCGCGTTATTTTTTTAGAAAAGGAGTAAATTTTTTGTAGGAAAACGAAAAGTAGTTTTATTTCTATGAAATTTTATGAATTATTTTTTTACGAAAAGTGGTATTATCTATATTTCAGTAAAATGCTGACATTTTTAAGAAAATGATGTGACTTTCTACAATATAAATTAAGAGAAATCAACACATGAATATTTTTATTGGGTAGTAATTAATTTTACGATTTCTAATAATTCCTTTTCCGGTCGATACAGTTTGTAAAATTAAATGTTACCAGTGTTGTAAATTATTAATCAACCCAGTATTCTCGTGGTCGCCGAAAAAAATAACCTTGTTCTATGCATTTTTTAGTTCCGAATCATATCGCTACTATATTCTATGTGTGATATTTTTATGGCAACTCTATTCGTCGACTATTCTTATATATTTATAGCATCGCTTACTGCTTGATTGTCAGGGTTTAAACTTTTACACCGAGAAAAAAGTTTTTTTTTTAAATACACAAACCGGAATTCCGATTAAAAAGTCTTTATCCTATTTTATGAACAGAATTCTAGTTTTTAGATTAATATTTTTAAAAATTTTATCCCATGTGTTTAAGATTGTTAGGAATTATATTTTTATTTTATTTTATTCAGAAAACATACACAATAATAATAATATCCTTGAAACAAGTTCATTTTTATGAAGTATGGAATTTGAATCAAATTACTGTAGTCATGTGCAAATAATGAATCCTCTGGGATTACAGTGTGGCTGTAAACAAATTGATTTCCCACACCGATTTAAGGAATGTATGAGGATGATTATGTACTTGTGTACTTGTTTCAAGGACACATTCCTTATTTAAAAAAAATGTGTAAGTCAAAATGTGTTATTTTTATTTTATTTTCATTCATTCATACCATCACGACATATCCCACAACATGTATAAACAAATTCATTGTTGTTTTTAAAACAATATTATTTTAATATCAAATGGCATGATAATATGTGTTGCAAGACCCTGTCTTGAGTGCAATTTGCAGTATGTCCGATGCGCGAAAGCGTTTCTAAACGAATTCAATCTTAAGATTTGTTGTATTATACCTAACTCTATAATATAATATTGTATACATTTGGTATTATCCACTTTCATGATATAAATAAACAATCTAGGTTATTGGTAGACATTTTCCCCATTGAAATAACTGCCTGCATTTGACATCGTCTACCTTTTTTCATTTAGTTTGTCTACTGAAATAACAATATGAAAGTTAATTTAATTGATTCTATTAATGTTTGATCGAAGATTAAAGAATAAAATAAACACTTCATTGTTTTATCAAGCAATACCTACAACACTAACAAGAAGTTATTTATGTTTTTTTTTGACATTTATCAAATTGATGATTTTTATATTTATAATTATTGACGTGTGCATCACAAGTGATGATGTTACGTCGCGTCTGTACAAATATTCAAAAAATCTTACTTAGATTTTTTAAGTTTAATGAAATAATTTTATGTGAAAGAGAGAATCTGCTCTGCCAAAAAACTGCTTTGCAGTTTGGCGGGAAAATAAACTTGTATTATTTTTTATTAAAAAAATAAATATCTTAAAAAAAGATTATTTATGAAATTAGGTATTATTCTAGGACGGTAATCCTTATGCGTCCTTCAATTCTTCTTTTTATGCGCATATTATCGATGTAAATATTCTAGACCTTTTTCTATTATTATTTTATAACACTTCATTACTATTAATAATAATAAATAGAATTTATAAAGCGCTGTTTAGTGATACAAGATCACTCCAAGGGCGTCATAAGAAGTTCACCGAAGGTGTTAATGCTCTGAGCTCCACGTATGTCAAGGGGCAATTTATTCCATTTTAAAGGCCCGTTCACACTGAAACCGCGATCATAGTAAGCTGCCTTAATTCTTTTAAAGAGTTGGTACTCTGTGATCCAGATTATTTCAATGTAAGCTGTCTTCCTGATGTAACATTCTTTTGGCACAGTTATTGAATGTAGTGTAGAGACAAGTCGTTCAGAGCCTTAAACACCATCAGGCATACAATATAGTCTACTTGTTCTGGACTCTGCTATTGATTGCTTTGATCAATATGTCATTTGATGTCGTATCTTATTCATTAGTTTCGCTATTGTTTGGAAAAGGTAGGTTTTTAATGATTAAATTTTATATTAAATTATTTAAATGTGATTCTCAATTTTTATGCTGTTTGTACCAACTGTTAGATGTAGATACTTATACTTAATCGATCACCCCTAGTACCTGCAATCACTAGACCCCGTTAAGGGGGGGAATGCTGTCAACGTACCTATTTTTCAATTTGATATACCATCATTATTTCTTATCAAATCGTTTTGAAAAAAATAATTTAGATAGTTTGGATATTAATAAACAAAAATATACCTTAACTTTTTGATAATGTTCTGTAT
This sequence comes from Molanna angustata, assembly GCA_963576475.1. Classification (NCBI taxonomy): domain Eukaryota; kingdom Metazoa; phylum Arthropoda; class Insecta; order Trichoptera; family Molannidae; genus Molanna; species Molanna angustata. The sequence goes on along the minus strand of OY754979.1, from coordinate 13,628,702 downwards.
AAATTCTTGTAGAAAAATAATGGCATACCCCGATTTTCAACGTTTATCATATATTTTTAATAAACTAAGGCGTAGAGTAATATATATTTTTTTAAATTAAAGAAGACAAAAATATCTAGAAAAATATGATGTGACGTTGCATTAATGTTTCAGGTTTAGTAAATAAACCTAAAAAAATATTTATTTTCCATTCAGCGCCATTGCGTAATAAAAGTTTTTTGGTTTATTTACTTAACCTGATGCGTTAATGCAATGTCATATCATACTTTTCCAGGTATTTTGTTCTTCTTTTATTTATAAACAAAATATTGCTCTATACCTTATATTTTTTTAGAAATTTAAGATAAATGTCTAAAATCGCGGTATGCTTATTATTTTCCTACAAGAATATATACAGAACATAATCAAAAAGTTAAGGTATATTTCTCTTTATTAATATCCAAACTAACTAGGTTATTTTTTTCAAAATGATTCGTTTAGTAAAGTCTGATTTTTTTTAAAGTGCCAATTCTATACATCAACAAAAAAAATGCATAGTATTTACGCATGTAAATGTATTAGTAGACTTGTGGTTGCTGATTGGTTTACACCATTTGGTGTCCTTAACAACAAACATCAACAAACCCGACAGTACGTATCTATCTCTCGAAGTGAGCGCACGTTTGATTTTTTATGGTGACCATGTGTTCTAAATTAAGAATTTCATTTTTTATTTCTAACTTATGTATTTTATTTTTTGTTTAATATCGATATATAATTATTATTATAAACATGTGTTATCACCGTCTTAGTATAGAATAAGTGTCCATTATTTATTTGTATTAGTTACATAGATATATTATTTATGTATGTGTGTTTGCCTCAATGAACTATTATGTAAATATTTTGTATAATATAATTTATTATTTTGTAAAATAATATGTAACTGTTTATTATTATAAGGATTAATTACTTCATAATGTATTCTTTTATTTTCCTAATAAAAAGTATCAAATAAATATTTTGTTTAAATATTACTTTCCCAGGAGATGCCCATTAACATTTGCAGAAAATACCTAATAATATAGATCCATTAAAGCCGCATGGTACCGGGAGTAAGAATAGGTATGAAAAGATTTGAAGGTTTTGAAGATATATGCATGTGAAAGTTACAACCGTTTTATATCATGAAATGATAAAAAAAATCCCATTATATTTTTTTCTTTTACACCATGGTCACCCTATGAGCTTTGGCACTCTTAAAAAAATCAGACTTTAATAATGATGGTATATCAAATTGAAAAAATAGGTACGTTGGCAGCAGTCACCCTCTTAAGTATCAAAATAAATAAAATGAGCTCAATAATAAAGGATTTTTCATTAACATGAACAACCACGTAAGGTGTCATTCTGACCTACGTACAAAGAAAAACAATACACGCTATTTTGGATGATATGAATGTTCTGTAAACATGACAGTTTTGAACTCTGTTGTATATGTCATGCATTCAAACGATTGCTTGTAAGATGCCATATCTTAAATCCATAGAATTATAATATATTATAATTCTATGCTTAAATCAAATCTCGACTGTGAAAAATAATCGAATGCTGTGAAGTTTGTTTCATTTCGACGGTATCTAATCAGTATCAGTGTAATCACCCAGGTGAAATTCACCACGGCAACATGAATAAAACTAATTCTCATCGGATCAGACGACACATTGATTGATTGACTGGTGAATAGGCTTTGCTAGTTTGCTACAACAGTTATGACTTCCCGATTCAAGTATTACTCTCGACTGTCAAAATCACTAGTAACTAGAAAAATGAGCGGGAAGTACTTGAGATCGCGCGAGGAACACCGGAATAGAGATACACGAGGCCGAGGATATCTTAAGTCTTATGTAAGATGGAGTAGACAGAGAAGGAGGGACTGATGCTATCATGTTAAAAGAACGGACACCACCAGACTCATTTATATCGCTATACATAATCATCCTCGCGGGACTCGTTCTCGAGGAAGACCTTCCAAAAGATGGAAGGACATCTGAGATTCCACTTCACAGGAAGAGCATCCCTTCGGAAAACGAAAGTTTCACAAAAACACCGGCAATGTTTGGCGTTTTTTTTGGAAGATTTTTTTAACACATTCCATATAAATCGCAGGTTTATTAATAGATACAAAATGTGAATACTGCCACAACCAAACCTGCCACAGTACCTCAAAAGCAAATTCACTTATTTATCCAACCATGGACTTCCACTCCGATCTGCTGAACGTACAACACTATCCATCCCTATCCATAATACAGAATTTCTCAGCTCTTCGTTCGAAGTACAATCAGAAAAATTATGGAATAGCCTTAGTCCGGATATTGAGTTGTCTGTCACTTAGTGTTTTCAAGAAAAAATTAAAGAAGGAATATTTATCCTTGAACACCTGATCCCGATTTCCTCTCCTGTCCTTACCATATCCTTTTTACTTGCTATTTATTATTTTTTTTTTGTTTTAATAGTATTTAAGTGTTATATGTATTTTCTTTGATTTCTTTTACTCTTATTTATTTGCTGTTGTACATACACAATGTTGTAATACTTTGTAATCTGGTTGGTTGGAAGAAATTGCCTAATGGAAATAAGCCCACCAGTGTACAATTATATTTGTTTATATTATGTACAAGAAGATATATAAATAAATAAATAAATATTTACAGTCTCACAGAGGGTAATGTCACCTGTCAACGTGCAAAATATTATTTTATTAGTACGTAGTTAATATTATTTTGTGACTTTAGGATCAATGGCATAAAAAGAAAGTTATAATTTCACATTTCGATTAATTTTTTTTTGACAAAAAAACTTCAGTCCTAAGTCGGCTTAAATATTGTCGGCGTATCTGGATTGAAATCGTGTATGTCGAACAATGTTCCACATTTTAAACCGCGTTAAATATGCAGATCAAATTTGTAGATTCGCTGTCAGATTACGGTGCGGTATTATTTATATTAGCCATGTTGTTTAGAAGAAAGCGATGACCCCAGATGAGAAGGTAGGTACATTTATGCACCACACACACTACACCAATGTACACTGTATTAGAACTATCCCATCCTTTGGTCAGGAGAAAGTCTAGTACAAGTAAATGCCAAGATCGAGGTCGAGTCTGAATGATTAGGTCAGTTTAGCCTCCGTTTAATATTCGCATGCAAATAGTGTTATGGGAAAAAAGTTGCATTAGAAAATTGGTAGTTTAAATACAGCGTACAATATACAATGTACATTTTTTGATGCGAATTTGAGATATAATAAGTACAAAAATAATGATAATTCATCTATTTTTACCAGTTAACATTTTCTATCTATTAATGTTTAAAATTTTCTCGTTTTTTTTAACTTCAATACGTTTTTGAGATTATATTCACATACTAATTTCTTTTGATTAACCAATGTTTCCAGCCCAGAAAATCTAGAATTGAACAATTTTTTTGTTAGGAATTGAAAAAATCTGAATCTACAAAACCTCTGTGACATATGGCTTTGAAACAAGAGCTGATACTGTTCGCCCTGGAATACTTAAGACCCTCGGGAAGTTATCAGGCATGATTCTACGTGAGTAAAATTACATCAGAGAAATGATGTATGATATACAGGGTATCAATAAACAGGGAAGACAAAGGAGAATGTTGCCTCGCAAAGGAAATCAGAATGAAGAAGTATGCCCGGAAGAACCCCCCATAGAGCTGGGAGTCCAAATCCCAGGAGGCCGTAATCTCTGCAGAAACCAGCCCTAACAGCCACATTAAGAAAAGAATAAGCAATCGAAACTATGACGCTGATGCAAAGTTAAAAGACTTTGACTTTTGAAAATTTTTAGGAGAAAAGATACTCAAGATTGAATCCCAATTATAATTCGTATTTGACCATAATTACTTTATGTTCTTGTTGTTTTTAAAACTAAACTTGTTTCAGCTGTTTTACCCACCGGGCAGATCATAATTTTCGCTTTTTTTTCTTTTATACTCAATTCATTTTTATGTTTCATGAATGTCCAAACTGGTTACTTTATAGCATTAATGATTATAAGAAAAACATATTAATACTTATCAAAGAAGGTAACATCATTATGAAATGTGACTTCCCCGATTAGATGCATTATCCATCCACCTTTAAGAGGCTATATAGTATATTTTTGAAAATAATTTCCCCAGTACCTTCAAAAGATACTTTTTTAAAATAAAGAATAGTTTATTTTTACATATTTATTCTATTGCATGCGTTTTTTGAAATTTGATGTTTTTGATACTTTTCTTGTAATATTGGTCTTAGTAAAACCCTTTTTTATTGTAAGTTACTAAAAAACTACAAGGCATATGACGAAGATTTTTACTTCAATCGAAAGAGAATATTAAAATCTATCGGCTGAGTTTTTTAATATTATAATAATTTAATTACTATTCTTGCTATTTAAAAAAACTCTTTTAAAATTTTAAAATGTTGTATTTCACATAGGTATTAGGTGATATATAATATTTGTTCGTGCTTCATACATTACATGGTAATTTAGTGTTCATTTTTGTGTACATCCGTATACCCAGGGTACCTATACAAGGGCCTTAGGCATGGTTATCTGGATACTATGGTAAATAGAAGGATTCGTTTTGATTAATTCCTTTTAGTTTATTCCGTTTCGATCATAAGGCTAGGCAATATCAGGTCCTTCTGTTACTTAGGACATTCATAACGTTCAAGACCTTATATATACAGGTGTTAGTACCAATCCTACCTCTCAACCCCTCTAAAGTCATATGTATTATCCGTCAGCCATTCAAAAATGGAATATTACCGCATTATTTGCAAAAAAAATTTCTTTATATTTTTGAAATTCATACCTACCCGACGAGAAGTCGGCGGGAATGTAGACTGCTTTAGACCTGGCAGGTACACAACATAATAATAATAATAATGAACACTTCCTTGCACCCTGCGCAAGTGGCGAGTTTATTGCCAATTTCTTCCAACTAACCAGTGTTTCCAGCCCAGAGAAGCAATATTTGCGTGAGAAATAAATTTAAATAAATATCTCTTCTGCTGGGAATCGAACCCAGGACGCCCGCACAGAAACCGGACGGCGTATCAACTGTGCCACGGCGGTCGGCTACATAGTGTGTTTTACGAAGGTTTTCAATTGTATAATTAATGATTTGCCAGAATGTGTGAAGGAAGCATCTGGTCTTGCCTTGCCGCTTTTCGTCGCCTTAGTATTGGAAACATAAAGGAAAAGTCATTTTAAGTTATTGTGTGCTTCCTTTTTTTGTATATTTGATGGTTATTGGAATATTTTCTTGTTTGTTGTTTTTTTAATATGTGTAAATTTTTTTCATTTATGTTTACACTGGATGTAAGAAAGTGTACTTATTTTTTACATCTATATAAAATTTACATACATTCATCGTTGATCCTTTCAACTTGGCCGAACCTTCATCTATCATATTCAAACTCACAAAGACGTCAGTTTTGGAAACCCAATCAGTTTTTTCTAATGTCGCCAATATTTTTTTGTTATGGAACGAGTCCCACCGAAGAACTGCCGATTTCGACAGGAATGACATGCCTAGATCTGAGAATGGAGAATAGAGGTGCTATTTCAAATCTTATGAGGGGTCGTGATTGGAGATGTTCTTATTTTCTCTCCAGAAGGCCGAGTGTCACTCAGTGGTCTAGAAAAAACTAAATTAAAAATTACAGTATATCTGGCAGACCCATTGGACGGCCTGCACAGTGGAAATAACAACCTTTTAATTTTTTCCTGACTTGAGAAATCGACTTAAATCTTCCTGGGTTGTCCCTGATTTTTGGACCTCCCAATTCTTCGCAGGACACGGAACTTTCACCGATTGAACATTGCCTCCTCTGCTTATGTCAGTTCTGTCAATACCTAAGCTTGGGTCTTCTTTCTTTTTCCTATCGGTTTTGATTGGAGTATACTTTTGGGTGGCTGTTGCGCATCCATTCTCTCGATGTGACGCAATTTTAAGTTGACTTAAAAGGGACTGTTTAAATTTTGATAGGAACTATTATAAGTTATATAAATAGTAACCTGTATAAGTTTCGTCCGAACAGCAGAGTAAACTCGGTCAGGATCCAGTTTCATTTAGAAACGTAAATGTCTTTTTTCGGTCTATCATTAGATTACGATATTTAGGTAATCGTATTGGTTAGGTACATTACGTTATTACTTATTACAATGGTTTAATGCGGTCGAGTTACCACGCATTGAAATTATTGCATTATATTATATAGACAAATATCTAACTAACGTATACTTGTTATATGCCTATTGCGTTATTTGTTTACTAGCGAGTACGCGTTATACAAAAAAGAAGAAAAACTAAACAATTTACTTAAAAAATACTTTTTCTTTACCTTCACTTATCTGTATTAGAAGTTTGATAAAATTGATTAGGAATTTCGATAAGATTCCTATGATAAAATTTAACAATTTTTAGAGTGCAAGGAAGTGTTTATGAACTTGAATTATGACTGCTATACATGTTGCATAATATTCAGGCGTTATTTATATATTTACTATATCGATTTCAGTTTTCTGTAACTTCACTTGTATGTCTGTACTGGAAATTTTGCAATAGATTTTATTTCATTTTGAAAAGGGTATAATATCCTCAAGGTTTTTTTCGTTTTTTAGCATTTGGTTTTTTAACACGAAGTAATTCATCGTTATATGATTATGTATTATAAAATAATAAAGCAAAACCTACAGATGCCAAATTTTCCGTTTTTTTTTCATTTAAAATATATTTATGTTTCGAAATATATTTATGTATGCCATATTTAATAAAAATGGATGTCTTTACACATTTCCTCATCACTACGTCTCACACATTCCCTTAAATAAATAAACGAGTTTCCCTGGATTACAATCTGCAGTTGGCTTTTTTTTTGTAACCACACGAAAGCTGTTGCCAATCACAGTGTGATATGCTATTCGATGACAGCTATCTCTGTTTAAGGTACGATTTGACGTGCCCTATATTTCCAATAGAAAATATCTACCTCGTCCGAGAGCGATTTCAATTTTTCCAGCACCAGAGTGCTGCGGGCCACTACATCCGTTCTGGAATGGGGGACGTTCTGAAGAGTATGTCTTCTACCCCTTATTTCTAGCAGTTCTGGACAATCAATAAGATTGTTGAAAATATTGAAGCCGGTCAAGAGTAGTGCGTTATCACGCCTACTTTCAGGACTCTGATAGGAACAGGACGTCAAAAGTTCTGAGTAGTGCATGTATGTCGGATATACTCCGTGCATCCGCATGTACAGGTACCTCATAAACTTCTTCTGGATTTGCTCCAACATATCAGAATATTTTCTTTGGTAGGGCGCCCAAACTGCGTTTCAGTTACAGTTGAAAACATTTTTCAATGCTTCACGGTTCGAAAAGTATCTTCCAAGGCTTCCACTGAGCTGAAGTACTGAGTAAAAGCATTTGCTACTCTCCCTTCATCTTTCAATACTTCGTCACCCTGTCTCAAACAAATGTCACTATTTTTTGATTTTTTACAAATTTCCAGAGAGATCCTACATATATCCGTTTTTATACTAGATTCGATCTCGTGGATAATATTGAGTATGTGCAGATGCGATAAGTTTTTTTACCTCGGCGCGTTTGCCAACAGACATTGCGCGATCTGAATTTCAAAAATATTTTTTTAAAAGTATGCGGTATTTTTCTTTTTCCTTTATTACGTCAATTATAGTTTTAGTAAACAACGGTGGATATTCCTTTCGACTGTTTCGTCGCTTCAAGGGAGCGCACACGTCCAGAATTCCATATATGACATTATAAAAGTAGTCAGCAGCATAGCCTGCATATAGTGTTAGCAAAATATCCCAAATAAAATTTGACAATATATCAGTGAACGCGGGCAAATAGGGGCGTGGAGCCCGCCGCCCCCTCCCCCGTGCCCCCACCCGCTCCGGACAATTTCATGTGTATATCTAACGTCGGATGGTGCATGTCTGGTTTCACCAGATTATACGTTGAATTATTTATAATGCACTCCTTAGCATTCGTTAGAACAAGGTCTAGAGTCCTACCATTAATGTTCATAACATTGTTATATTTTATTCCTATCATTACAATATGCCCAAAGTATTGCAACTTATTTAATTAGGTTGATTATGAAAATATTCATAATAAATGTTTATGCAAGTTGTAGTTGCAATCATACCGGATTCTTGTAAAGTTAACATAGTTGCAGTTTTGTATTTAAATTGGTACTGAACGGACCCCAGGTAATGATATGTTAATAATTGTTTAACCGAGATTTTAATTACTACATTGACAGAAAGGTCAGAAACTGGGTAGCATATAATTTTCCTAACAACAAGCACTCTTTTTAGAGATGGCAATCTTAGATCGATTTATCGAAGAATATATTTTTTGCAACGGATCGATTCAATGAATCAATCTCGGACACTCAAAAAATTGATATTCGATGCTTCTGTTTCGATAATAATGTAATTTTCTAGTTTTATACTATGCATGGACATTATGTCAGATGACATTTCCATGCACGATATAATTTATTTTGAAATTTAAGTTTTTTTTAACAATGTTTTAAAACTGTCACTTCATGATGAACTCCGTAGTCAAATAAACAGATAACTTTAGTTATGTTTAATTTAGTTCGCAAACACGACTCCCATTCACCGGTATCACTCAATACCGAGCATCATCAGAATGGTGAACAATGGTGAAGACCATTCATATAAACAGGGGACGGCACTCTAAGTGTTACCAATTAAAAATGCTGTAAATTTGTCAATTTTTACATTTCTTATTAGAAAACTTCAGTAAGCCGTAAAATATTTCATATTTAACAAAGTCCGGGGAATATGGTAGTAATTGTTGTGAAGAAATGAAGCTGGTAATTTTTTCTTGTAAAAAACTTTAGGTTTCATTTATTTAACGCGCGCCCAATACCAAGTTGCCACATTCTGGAGATTTAAGATATTTATTGTCTCACTCGTGACACAATTAAAAACTGTGTCTCCACCGGGAATCGAATCTGGGACCTATTGCATCTTTTTTTGTCGTTTATCTTCCATATAAATAAAAGCTCAAAAATTTGCTTTCTCCTTTGGTGTTCGTGGGAATCGGCAGATTGAACATTTCTGTCAGGATGTATTTATGAATTGATGGAAAATTGACGAGAGGTAGGTACGTTACCCATACATTATGTGAACTGTGACATCTGTCAACAATTGGATCTTTTTTGAAGTCTCAGTAAGCCCGAGGCATAGAAAACCGATATTACATATTTATACAATTGAGAGTTACTTGGGAGCGTTTCTATTCTCATATTATTTATGCATGCTTGAAATTATTTACGACTAAACACCGTCAGTTGGTACCTACCTACATTCAATACAATACTGCAGCAGCAGAACTTGCTAGGAGAAGCGGTTGTCCTAATAACAGGAATGCAATTCGTAGAACTATTATCTGTTTAGTATTTTTATCTCTATAGGTTTTATTATTATCATTTTTTGTATTTTTCAATATTTATAATTACGGTATAAAGATACAAATTTCACTAACCGTATATGGTTATGAGTGGGTTTCTATAACAATTTTTTTCAATTTTTGAAGATTTACGAATATACTATTTTTACACTAAACTGTAGATATAAACAGTTTATCAGTGCAATCTCACTCGTACAATACAATGAGTTACTTTACAAATAAATTATACACTTATAAAATACTAAATAACAATGCTTATTGAAATATAAAAAAATGACATCGATATTTTTATAATTCTTAAATAAATTAAATTAACAAAATTTTGAGTATTTACTGTCTAACGTTTTCGAAGCTAACCGCTTCTTCCTCCGGACAAACTTATACTAAATCAGAATGTGTGCACGGGCTAACGGCTATGTGACTTATTGAAACTAACGGTATGGTGGGGGGCGGGGAGAGGTAAATTATAATTATTATTTGAAGGTATACCATTCTGATTTAGTAAAAGTTTTCCGGAGGAAGAAGCGGTTAGCTTCGAAAGCGTTAGACGGTTAATACTCAGAAATCGTGTTTTATACAAAGTTTTTATATGTAATTTAATTTATTTATAATTTAAAAAATATGCCACAAAGTAGGAGCAACATCATATGAAGATATAGGATTTTAATCCCTATTGGGAGTATAACAAAAACAAAACATAAAATAAAATAATACGAGACAAAATAATTAAAAGAAATAAACAATTAATAAACAGAAAACAAGAAGGAAAAAAATATCATTCGTCAAAAATTAGTTCTGTTTTTTTAAGTTAGTTTGAACTTATACGAATTTAATTCAATTGATTCTGAGAGAAAACCGATATAATTTTATTTAATTAATTTCATTTCATTTTTAGAATACAGACAGTCATATCTATATATACATGTTCTTTCACCCTAATAGTTATTTCCTCTAGGTATATTTTATTTTCTGGAAGCTACTTGTCTAGTGATATTTGTGATCTTTCACAAATTCAAAAATATTTCAAATATGAACGCGCCAGCGCCATGTTGCTATTGTAATTAATGCATTATGGCAAAACCTGGGACATTTTGTTGTAAAACTATCTATGATAGCATAAACGAAATTGAAAATTGTTTAAAGATTGAATAATATGCGTCTTAAATTCCTTCTTCCTTTTTTTTAATTCGTATTCTTTTTAGGTAATATTGTACCAAATTAACTTGAAGCTTTCCGTTGATTGGGTTTATTAGAAGATATTGCCTCATGTCAACCTTTGTACTTCTTTGTACTTACACATTGGATTAAGAGCGCCTGACAAAGAAAATATACATAGCTGACAGGAATGGAACAAGACATTGGGGTGGTCCAAAAAAAGGATGGCACGACCATGTGAACTATACAATGAATGAAATTTAAGAAGATTGAACAACACATCATGAGGCGATGCGTGAATGTTAATAAGGCGATGGTTGTGTGTCAAGATAATGTGGTGTTTGGTACTCTCTGCCTATTCCGCGAGGGACATGGCGTGATGGACTCTTTTTTACTAATCATACATTTTTATATGTATGATTAGTCATAGATTTATATCGATGATAAATAAAAGATTAATATCAATGTCATTTACACATTGATTGCGAAATACTTAGTATAGTTATTAATAAATAACCGGCCCTTATTATATTATATACTTAATTCAATATTGCGCAATACGTCAATCATGCATCTCGTACACATAATATGTGTGTATTTATAGTGGAAATGACGAAATATCAAAAATGGTGAATAAATTAACACATTACTTAATAAAATTTTTTTTTTCAACATACTAGAGCTATAAGTCTAAAGACACTTTATAAATATTATGGTCAAACTAGAATATTTACACGAACAAAAATATTTATGTAATGTATATATGTATTTACAAAAGTCGACCCACGTGGCATTATTTTAATCATTTTGCACACATTACATAATAAGTGCATAATTTCAATGGCAATAAGGTCGCCTTTTCGAATCTCTGTCCTCTCAGATAAGTTTTCAACCTTGAAAATAGATAGAGGGACAAGGTCAGGTGAATACGGAGTATGCTCAAGTATTTCGAAGCCAGCACTTCGAATTGCAACCATAGCAACGGCGGACCTGTGAGCCGGAGCATCATCTTGATGGAAATTTTTTCACAATTTTTCTATTTTGCCTCACCGTTTATCGCGATTTTCGTTTGTTTGTTCTGCATACAAAGAGCCCGTAACAGTAGCTACATAGTCGAGATATTATTCTATTATGACCACCCCTTTACTCTCCCAGAAAAGAGAGCCCATGATCTTTCCGGCGGAAGGATTCGCCTTAAATATCTTTGGGGTTGGAAATGATGGTCTTTTCCAATTCATAAACTGTAATTTTGTTTCTGGATCGTAATGGTGAAGCCACGTTTTGTTCATTATTGTAAATCGAACCAAAAAGCGATCAGGATCTTGTTGTAACAGTTCCAAAGGATCTTGAGAAATGCGCCAGCCAGGGGGGGCAAGTCTATTCAATCAGCGAAATAATAACCCTCACAATTACCCATATCATGGATATAATTATTATATGGAGTTCTATAATTTATTAAGATATTATAGGACACCATATGATAATTATATCCATGATATGGGTAATCACGAGGGTTTTGATTTCGCTTTCGTATGTATGGCTGTTGAGGAAATTACGTTATATTAATGATTTTTAAAACGCCATTATTTATAAAAAATGGCGTGAAAATTATATTCTATGCTTCATCATATGTTTCTTTTTAACATTTATAGATTTTTTAATATTTTAAGATATTATAGAACTCCATATGATAATTATATCCATGATATGGGTAATCACGAGGGTTTTGATTTCGCCGGTTGACTAGACTTGCCCCCCTGGTTAGTTGTTGTGCAATTGCAATCATTCTGGGGACCCATCGGATTATTTTTTCATCCCCAAGTGTTCGTGTAAAATGCTATCTATGCACACTGCCAGTCGAAGTTAGGGTTGCGAGATGAAAATTTGAAAAAGGAGGACAAATAGCACAAAAAAGGAGGATTCTCCTAAAAAAGGAGGACAATGATAAAAAAAACTGCCATACCTACAGACGCATGTCGAAGAATTTTCATCGTCTGATAATTACTTTATTTCTTCATTTTTTATGCAGTCTCTATAAAACATAATATAGTAACGTCATTATTTAAACAATTAACAATGAAACAATATTTTTTTAATGAATTCACTTAATTTTAAACACCATGTTTCACCAAAACACAATTTTTTTGTAATAAGTTTTTGGTGCTCTTTTATGAAATATGTATAAAAATCTTTAGAAGACATGTTTTTTTTTTAATTATATTTGATAATAATCAACGCAAAAGGAGGACATACGGTAGGTAAGGTAGGACAATTTATCGAAAAGGAGGACATGTCCTCCTTTAGGATACCATCTGGCAACCCTAGTCGAAGTCTTTATTTCTTCGGCTATAAAACGCACCGTGACACGACGATCTACCAAAACAATTTTTTCGACTTTTTTAACCATTTCTTTGGTCACTACCGTTGTTGGGCGACATGAGCGAAGGTCATCTTTGGTGGATGTTCTTCCACGTGTAAGTTCGGCGCACCAACATGCATATGTAGAATACGGTGGATCATTGCTCCTAATGTAGGTATCCCGTAAATCTTGATTAACTCGTTCCGTAGTGAAATTTTTCAAGAACAGATAGGTAATAATAACCTACTTAATAACCGCGCGAAATTCAACTCTTTCCATTTTTGACAACACGCTACGACAGACTGCTTAACAAAAAACTTCAATTAACAAATAATTTCTTGAACCCAAACCTGCCACAGTACGTCAAAAGCAAATTCACTTATTTATCTAATCATGGACTTCCACTCCGATCTGCTGAACGTACAACACTATCCACCCATATCCATAATACAGAATTTCTCAGCTCTTCGTTCGAAGTACAATCAGCAAGATTATGTAATAGCCTTAGTCCGGATACTGCGTCTTTTGTCACTTTGTATTTACAAGATAAAACTAAAGAAGGAATATTTATCCCTGAATACCTGATCCCGATTTCCTCTCCTTTTCCTTACCCTATCCTTTTTTGTGCTATGATTTTGTTTATTTATTTAATAGTATCGCAGTAGTGTTATATATATTTTCTTTGTTTTCTTTTACTCTTATTCTTTTGTTGTTGTACATACACAATTTTGTCATACTTTGTAATCTGGTTGGTTGGAAGAAATTACCTAATGGCAATAAGTCCGCCAGTGTACAATTATATTTGTTTATATTATGTACAGAAAGATGTATAAATAAATAAATAAATATTTCATTTTGTACCTCATTTCTCAATTTATAATGAACGTCCCTAGTATCTTGAAATTATTTATGCTGCATTATCAAGACAGTTTTTGTTACTTATACAATAATTCATAGATATAGCTAGTTATTTCCGTGGATATGATAATTATATAGTGTTGCCAATTTTGCTATAGGTACAACACAAGTAGGAAGGTTGAGTATCGGTGTTTGATAATGGTTTTTCCTCAATAAATCGCACACAATTTTATATAATAACACACATTACATTTTTGTTATACGATTTTTTGTGATTACCTATGTCAAAAAAATAAACCAAAAATAATTCGAAAGCTAGTCAATCGGACCTCATTCTTAATTTATGTTTTATAATGCTTTTTCTTCCAATTCAAATTTAAGGCAGTGCCGAATATATTGCGAAATAAAAAAATCCTACCACAATTTTCTCTCTAAATAGTTTCATGTAACACATCAGATCCAACTGTCGATGGCGATAGTATGTATAATTGAAGAATGCGTACCAAACTATAAACTCTCAAACACAAATTAATAAATATTGTAAGATATTTCGTTTTCTATATAAAAACATGTAGATATGTATGTCAGGATAGGATAGTTTGGATGTCAGTTTTTCCTACCCACAATATGAAAACAGCATGATGGTATGTATGTATGTTTGTAGATTAAGTAGGTATCAAACTATTGAGCGAGATATTGTGTAGTGTTCACTGCCTAACAAATTGTATGGAATGATGTCGTCACTAAATTAAATTTTTATAAAAATTGTTAATAATAGTTTGTATTTTTTATAAAAATTGTTTAAATATAGACAATAAAACACATAAATTTATCATAATTTTTTTTTTAGTAAAAAATGTTTGAGAAACTGGAATTTTTTATAAACGAGTGGGTTGTAGCCGACCCTGAACTCTCTACACCATAGTAATTTGATCATTTTTTCTTCTTGAAAGTTTGATAATCTCTAAATGCATTTTTATGAAGTACCTACATATGATTTTTTTTAATTGTCTTGAACAAATCGACAGTTGGATACATTTTATCTACGTATCTCATTCATTATGACCTATAACTTTTCTAGGGGATATTACCTTTATAATTTGAAAATGGATCGATTCATGATTATTTTTTAATGAATATATATCATTTTCGTGTAAAGCATCGTGTTGAAAAATATCCGATTTATTTCTGTGTTATCGTAAGTATACCTACATATTTTCATAATTAACGCCGAGTATTTTTACAGTGACTATTCCGGATACACGAGGTTTCACATACGGAATAAAAAATGAATCATTCTTAATGACATTTTTAAAAGAAGTACGCTGACCAAACAAAAAATAAAATTTTAAAATTTGAAAGCAAAACCAATAGTTATACCAAGAGGTTACCCATGACATGTTATTAATTTTTTTTTTTTATTTTTTTATTTATTAACAAAAACAATACAAGGTTCACATATAAATCATAATTTAAAAAGGTATACAATTTCTATCATATAATTCATAATAACCCTCTTTAATTGAGATAAAATCTCGTGTTAAAAGAGGGGAGTATCTATTTAATATTGTTACATTTACCAAAACATTGTACATCTACTAAAAATATGAAGCTACACAAAACAAGAATGAAATAACAAAAAATAAATAAATAAATCAGTACAATTTTTTAATTTTATTTTTAAATATATTATAATTTTTTTCGAGTCTAAGACTCAAAGGGAGTTCATTAAACCACTTAGTACCTTTATACTTATAGAAATGTTGTGAGGCAGTTGTACGTAAAAGAGGAATGGTAATACATCCTTGTGAATTTATTCTGCTGCTTAAAGAAAATGACAATTTGGAACAATGAAATTTTTTTGTAGATATTTTCAACAGTTGAAACTTTAAATTCTTGAAATACATTAATAGTTAGATAATCAAATCTCTTTTTTAATATAATTTTAATAATGATTCTTTGAAAAACTTCTAAAGGCACTAAAGTGGTTTTAAAAGCTCCCCCCCAACATATAATGCCATATTGTAAGATGGATTGAAATAATGAAAAATATATTGTTTTAAGCAAGTTTGTTTGAAGTATAATACTTTAATACTTTCTTAAGTTAATACTTTCTTTTTTTTCTTTCTTTCTTTCGTTTTTTTTAAGTTAATACTTTCTTTCCTTGTCTTAATCTTAAAAGTGTTTAAATAAACACCCGATCATTATGTAATATTAATCTTTATCTACATTTAATCATAAAAAATGTTAATATCAAAGTTTAGTATGTAATTATTGTCATTTATTTTTGTTTGAATTAACACAACTAATTGATTAAAGATTAATATAAAATATTCTGAGTCTGAACTTGATCTTAACTTATGTTAATCAACTCCATGAGTAGTCCTGCTGTTTTGTTTCTTCTTCTGTTTTTTCGTCTTTTTCATTTACGTCCCTCTGGTATATCGCGCATTACAATCTTTGGCAGCCTTTCTGGATTCATCCTCTCTACATGATCTCTCCAGTATCGTCTTCTTTGCCTGCTCCACCTCACAATATCCTCTACATTGCAGGTTCTGCGGATCTCCTCATTGGGAATTCTGTCTGTATTGTTTGTTTTGTTTGCGGATATTTAAAAAAAACATATAATAACACTAGAAAAACACTTAATAATTGCAGTTAAAAAAGTAGCTTTATTACTCAAAATTCAGTACTATAATAAAAATGACAAAAAGAAGAAAAGAAAGTTTGTGACATTACCTATCAGTTAAATCAGCTCAGCTATCAGCTATCGAGATCAGCTATCGTATACCTCGAAAGGTCTCTGATATGGCATTTTTATATTTTATTTTGGAATATCTAAAAATATATTAAACGTAATTATATTTTCATTTAAATTTAACCATTTTGTTATTGAGTGTGTACTGCAATTATTGTATATTATCGATAACAAATTTCTAATATGTGAAAATTAACCTTAAAAAACTGACTAGATGTTAGCAAATTAATCTTTTTTTTTTTTTAATTTATTTTTCACACCTTTATCACAAAGACTATTATGAAGATTACTGCTGCCCAACTAGGTAACCCTGTTCTAGGGCTAGCAGTTTAATTGTCATTTTTTATTAATCGATAGCTAATATCTTATCAAATATATTAAGAATAACACAATGTGTGTGATATTCTCTCTCTCATTCTCTCACCTCAAGGTACAATTTGAAATAAAATTTCAATCTCAAATCTTGATAACCTCGTTTATTGTGTTTGACTAATCAAATTACAGATATACATATTACATGTAAAGATTTTACATCGTACTGTTTGTTCATAATGGAATTCGCATTGTAATATTATTTACTAGCTTTTATGTCCCGCCGTTGGCCAAGAATGTAAAATTGTGAAAGAAAAAGCAATCGTTTTTATAATATTGTCACCCAATTATTTTGCAATATCGGACTATGAAAAGTGGTTTGAAATTTGATTGAGTTTAAGCATTGTAAAATGTTCAAGTGATGGCCACAACCCATTCTTTTTTATATATTGCTATAAAGTGTGAATGAAGTATAAGTAATATACCTACAATTTCTGCACGCATGGACTATGCGAAATGGTTTTAAATATGACTGTTTATCAACGTTGTAAAGAGATTGGTTTGGCCACAACCCCCATTTTTATATATTATCATCGAAAACAAATTGCAATATGTACCTATTGAAAATTTAGTATTTTTGGATGTTGGAATGTGGTTAAAATTTGATTAAATAATGTACTGAAAAGATCTAGTGTTGGTCACATCCCATTCGTTTTTATATTTTTTCATCAAGTGTGCATTATATTTTTGCACAATTAGACTGATAGACTTTAAATTGACACAAAAGTCTACATTGACGAAGAAGAAGAAGACTTAAACTATGGTAAATAGTTTTTAATTAGAATATAAACGTTGTGAAGAGTTCAGTAATGGCCACAACCCCCATTCTTTAAATATTAGGTGTTGAAAATTATTCAAAATAGGATGATATAAATGGTTTAAATTTGATTAAACAAAAGTATTGAAAAGACATCCCACATCCCATTAATTTTTACATATGTATTTTCATGAAGTGTGCATATCGTTAATAATATTTCTGCACAATAGACTATTAGACTTAAAACTAACCCAAAAGTCTAAATAAAAAAGAGAAAAATAAGTATAAGACTATAAGAAATATTTTGTATAAAAAACTATCCCAATGGTCTACATAAAATAAGTAAAAATCCATAAAATAGAATAATTAGACTATTGGAAATAGATTGTATAAAAACTGACCAAAAGGTCTTCATCAAAGAAGAAAAGAAGAAGAAGATTAATCTATAGGAAATAGTTTGTATAAAATTCACCAAAGTTCTACATAAAATAAGAAAACGAAGAAAAAAACTAAAGGAAATAGTTTGTGTAAAAACTGTAAGGTCTACATAAAATTAAGAAGAAAAAGAATTAGACTCCATGAAACGTCGTTTCAGATCCTTCAGAACCTCCCGTCCCTTCAGGTCCTTCAGAACCTCCCGTCCCTTCAGGCCCATCAGTACCTCCCGTCCCTTCAGGCCCTTCAGTACCTCCCGTCCCTTCAATCCATCATTACGTCCCTTCCAATCAGGCCCTTCAGTACCTCCCGTCCCTTCAGGCCCTTTTATACCTCCCGTCCCTTCAGGCCCTTTAGTGCATCCCTTCCCTTCATTACATCCCGTCCCTTCAGTCGGTTAAGAAAAGTTTAAATCCAGAAACCATCCTGGAAGAACCGCGAAGAGATGAAAGGACCTTCTTTCCCCAGGATACTCCACCTTCAAAGGTAAAATGACTAAATACACGGAGAAGAAGAAGAAAAAAGTTTAAATCCAGATACCTGCGAAGATATGGCTAGAAAATTGGACCTTCTTCTCCCAGGATAGTCCACCTTCATAGGTAAAATGACCGAATGAACGATGAAGAAGAAAAAGTAGAAGAAGAAAAAAGTTTATCGTCTTGGAAGACTTACGAAGAGTTGGAAGGACAGTTGGACCTTCTTCTCCCAGGATTCTCCAACTTCATAGGTAAAATGACCAAAAATACACGAAGAAGAAGAAGAAAAAAGTTTAAATCCAGAAACCTGCGAAGAGATGGAAGGACAATTGGACCTTCTTCTCCCAGGTTAGTCCACCTTCAAAGGTAAAATGACCAAATACACGATGAAGAAGAAGAAGAAAAAAGTTTAAATCCAGAAACCTGCGAAGAGATGGAAGGACAGTTGGACCTTCTTCTCCCAGGATACACCAACTTCATAGGTAAAATGACCAAATACACGACGAAGAAGAAGAAGAAAAGAAGAAGAAAGTTAAAATCCAGAAACCTGCGAAGAGATGGAAGGAAAATTGGACCTTCTTCTCCCAGGATAGTTCATCTTCATAGGTAAGATGACCAAATACACCACGAAGAAAAAGAAGAAAAAAGTTTATATGCAGAACCCGTCTGGAAGACCTGTGAAGAGATGGAAGGCCAGTTGGATCTTCTTCTCCCAGAATACTCCAACTTCATATGTAAAATGACCAAATACACGATGAAGAAGAAGAAGAAAAAAGTTTAAATCCAGAAAACGGCCTGGAAGACCTGCGAAGAGATGGAGGGACAGTCGGACCTTCTTTTCCCAGGATATTCCCCTTTCATAGGTAAAATGACCAAATACACGAAGAAGAAGAAGAATAAGAAAAAAGTTTAAATCCAGAAACCATCCCGGGCATACGCTCGACAATTCACCAAAGTTTCATTGTAATCGGACAAACCGTTTAGGAGCACATAGCATACATAAATAAAATAATTTTCCTATAGGAAATCAGTATATTGTTGATTTGTAAGTAAATAGTATTAGGTAGGTACCTACCTACAACAATGTTCTAAATAAATTCGATTCATAACAAATTTTATTTGAATATCAGAATCTTTCCGTAACCATAGTAACCATCGAACATATAAAATATTACTATCAAATGGGCTCGATACATTTTTTTGGATATGTAGGTAGGTACCTACATTGGTTTGTTCGAAGCCACAAAAACGAAAATTGTCCAAAATATCAAATATTACATACAAATTATGCAATTTTATTATGCCTATATCTTTACTAATAATTAACAGACTTTTACAATATATGTCTTAAAACTTGCCGTAATGTCTTGTGTTTCATTTTATTATTTCATAATTACATTTATTTCAAAGGTTTATTATTTTCAAGAACATATTCATTCGGTGGGAAAATGAAATATTGTATGAAAAGATATTAAAATGGCGGCGTTTATGTACAAAAGGCTTACTTTAAAAATAAGTTAAACATTATAATTATACCAAATATTCACCATGTTTTTCACTTAAACGCTAAGTTATACTTCAAAATATATTTTTTTTGTGTAAATACCTACTTCTAACTTTTAAACTAACAGATATTTGCGTGCAAAATGTACACTTTTTTGACAGATACGACTTGGAAAATTTTGTATGAAAAAAATAATTATTGAAATATTTTTAAAATTCAGCATTTTTATCGCATTATTTTTAGCGTGACACTGCATCAGGTATACAGGTACACGTTCGCACATAAATTAGATTTTTAGATGCTCTTGGTTTTTCAGAAGGCGTGAGACAAACACACACACACACACACACATACACACACACAAACACTAACATTTTGATTGCTTTATTACTTTAGACTAGCTTTTATGTCCCGCCGTTGGCCAAGAGTGTAATATTGTGAAGGAAAAAGCAATCGTTTTTATAATATTGTCACCCAATTATTTTGCAAAATCTGACTATGAAAAGTGGTTTGAAATATGATTGAATTTGATTGTAAAATGTTCAAGTGATGGCCACAACCAATTATTTTTTATACAGTGTGAATGAAGTATAATATAGAAAATTCCTGCACGCATGGACTATGCGAAATGGTTTTAAATTTGACTGTTTATCAACGTTGTAAAGTGATTGGTTAGGCCACAACCCCCATTTTTAAATATTATCATCGAAATAAATTTTAATATGTACCTATTGAAAATTTAGTAATTTTGGATGTTGGGATGTGGTTAAAATTTGATTAAACAAATGTACTGAAAAGATCTAGTGTTGGTCACATCATAATATTCGTTTTTATATTTTTGCATCGAGTGTGCATTATATTTTTGCACAATACGACTAATAGACTTAAAATTGACACAAAAGTCTACATTAACGAAGAAGAAGAAGACTTAAACTATGGTAAGTAGTTTTTAATTTGAATATAAACGTTGTGAAGAGTTCAGTAATGGCCACAACCCCCATTCTTTAAATATTGTCAACTAAATCAAATTCGTAGGTGTTGAAAATTATTCAAAATAGGATGATATAAATGGTTTAAATTTGATTAAACAAAAGTATTGAAAAGATTCTAGTGCAGGTTACATCGTCACATCCCACAATCCATTCGTTTTTACATATGTATTTTCATCAAGTATGCATATCGTTAAAAATATTTCTGCACAATAGACTATTAGACTTAAAACTAACCCAAAAGTCTAAATAAAAAAGAGAAGTATAAGTATAAGACTATACGAAATAGTTTGTATAAAAAACTATCCCAATGGTCTACGTAAAATATGTAAGTTAAAATACATAAAATAGAAGAATAAGACTATTGGAAATAGATTGTATGAAAACAAACCAAAAGGTCTTCATAAAAGAAGAAGAAGATTAATCTATAGGAAATAGTTTGTATAAAATTCACCCAAGTTCTACATAAAATAAGAAAACGAAGAAAAAGACTAAAGGAAATAGTTTGTGTAAAAACTGACTACATAAGTAAGATCTACATAAAAAAATGAATTAGACAATAGAAAATAGTATGCATAAAAGCTCACCCAAAGGTCTCCAAAAAAGAAGAAGAAGAAGAATTAGACTATTGGAAATAGTTTGTATAAAAACTGACCAGAGGTCTACATAAAAGAAGATGAATTAGACTATAGGAAATAGTTAATATAAAAACTGATTCAAAGGTCTATATAAAAGAATAATAATTAAACTATAGAAAAATTTTCTATAAAAACTCACCTTTGGTCTACATAAAAGGAAAATAAATTAATAAGACTATTGGAAATAGTTTGTATTAAAACTCTCCCAAAAGTCTACGTAAATGAAGAAGAAGAATAATTAGACTATAGGAAATAATTTTTATAAAAACTGACCCAAATGTATACATAAAAGAAGAAGAAGATGAATTAGACTATATGAAATAGTTTGTATAAAAACTGTCCTAAAGGTCTACATAAAATTAAGAAGAAAAAGAAAAAGACCCGTCGCTTCAGACCCTTCAGTACCTCCCCTCGCTTCAGACCCTTCAGTACCTCCCGTCCCTTCAGGCCCTTCAGTACCTCCCGTCCCTTCAATCCCTCATTACGTCCCTTCTCTTCATTACATCCCGTCCCTTCAGTCGGTTAAGAAAAGTTTAAATCCAGAAACCATCCTGGAAGAACCGCGAAGAGATGAAAGGACCTTATTTTCCCAGGATACTCCACCTTCATAGGTAAAATGACTAAATACACGAAGAAGAAGAAGAAAAAAGTTCAAATCCAGATACCTGCGAAGATATGGAAGGAAAATTGGACCTTCTTCTCCCAGGTTAGTCCACCTTCATAGTTAAAATGACTAAATAGACGATGAAGAAGAAAATAGTTTAAATCCAGAAACCTGTGAAGAGATGGTCGGAAAATGGGACCTTTTTCTCCCAGGATAGTCCACCTTCATAGGTAAAATAACCAAATACACGATGAAGAAGAAGAAGAAATAAGTTATAATCCACAAACCGTCCTGGAAGACCTGCGAAGAGATGGAGGGACAGTCGGACCTTCTTTTCCCAGGATACTCCCCCTTCATAGGTAAATTGACCAAATACACGAAGAAGAAGAAGAATAAGAAAAAAGTTTAAATCCAGAAACCATCCCGGGCACACGCTCGAAAATTCACCAAAGTTTCATTGTAATCGGACAAACGGTTTAGGAGCACATCTCATACAATTTTTCGATAGGAAATCAGTATATTGTTGATTTGTAAGTAAATAGTAATAGGTAGGTACCTACCTACAACAATATTCTAAATAAATTCTATTCATAACAAATTTTATTTGAATATCAGGATCTTTCCGTTGCCATAGTAACCATTCCAATACGTTAAAAATATCAAATGGATTGAGACTTTTTTGAATATGTAGGTACCTACATTGGTTTGTTCGATGCCATAAAAATTGTCAGAAAAATCAAATATTATTTACAAATTATGCAATTTTATTATGCCTATATCTTTACTAATAATAAGCACATTTTTACAATATATGTCTTAAAACTTGCTGTAATGTCTTGTGTTTCATTTTATTATTTCATAATTACATTTAATTCAAAGGTTTATTATTTTCAAGAACATATTCATTCGGTAGGAAAATGAAATATTGTATGAAAAGATATTAAAATGGCGGCGTTCATGTACAAAACGCTTACATTAAAAATAAGTTAAACATTATAATTATACAAAATATTCACCATGTTTTTCACTCAAACGCTAAGTTATACTTGAAAATATATTTTTTTCGTGTAAATACGTACTTCTAACTTTTAAACTAACAGATATTTGCGTGCAAAATGTACACTTTTTTGACAGATACGACTTGGAAAATTTTGTATGAAAAAAATAATTATTGAAATATTTTTAAAATTCAGCATTTTTATCGCATTATTTTTAGCGTGACACTGCATCAGGTATACAGGTACACGTTCGCACATAAATTAGATTTTTAGATGCTCTTGGTTTTTCAGAAGGCGTGAGACAAACACACACACACACACACACATACACACACACAAACACTAACATTTTGATTGCTTTATTACTTTAGATTTAATATACCTAATTGTATTCACTAATTTCGATTATAAACAAGTTTCGTAACTTGTCTCGCGAACTCACATTGTAAGGTTGTGAAAAAATATTTTTTTGCTTTTAAAATCAATTATATTTATGAGATTATCGATGTTTTCAAATAAATTCATCAAAAAATCTTACACATATTTGTATTTTAGTTATCCTCTATAATTTTCTGAGATTGTTTATTTTTGACACATTTTTTTACAATAGTTAGCCAAATTATTGAGTAGGGTTCTTCAGTATGTTATGTACATTGCATATTATTTAGCAACATTGCATATTATTTATAACCTTGGTCTACCGCGGAGTTTTTGCATAGCCATAATGTGAAAAAAAGTATGTTTAATTCAAAAACGTAAAAAATATGCTTTAAATCACGAACACTTATTTTTTTTGCTCCATTGCTATAAAGACATGAAAACCCTGTTTTTAAAATGCTTGATTTGATTGTACCATACCATCATGCCCTTTCCTTATTTGGGGTTGGCAGAGAAAATCGAATGCAAGACTCCTCTCTTGACATATATTTCTCGCTTCGTTCATGTCCATGCATCGTCTCATACACGCTGACTGATAAAACTGACTAGATAAATGTATGAGCGTGTATGGAATGTTACGATCTTAGAATTATCGTGAATAAGGTGACAAGGAATTCCAGTGACCAATTGAAGGTATCAAAGTAACCCTCCATTTTATAACTTTGAATTTCAAAATTGTCTCCAAAGATGTCCCGGAGGGTCGTAGACCAAGGGGTAGATCAACAATAAGATGGAGTGACAGCTGGTCATCCAGATCACAAGAGGCAGTCTCCGACTGAAAAAACAGGCCTTCGGCCTAAAGCCAAGAGAAGTAGAAAAAGAATTTCAAACTATTTATTTATTTCTCTACCATTGATTTTGAGCCTTTTTGCACGTATTTAAAAATATTATTTTCTGTTCCTTTAAGCTCAAAGATATTTTCTCGATTCTTTACTGCGGGATCTCCCCGATTATTGTTTTAGGGTCTTTGTATATTTATTCAGATTATTGTCGGAAAAAGTGAACCAAATATTTTACAAGTTTTTTTTATTAGGTTGGTACTGATTAGTTTGTTTTCGAATTAATTTTCTTGTTATATATGGTAACCCTAATCTCGATCTCTCGAGTATTTGAATATTAGAATATTGTCGAATTAGGTAAAATAATATGATCCAAGTTTTTTCATTAGCATATTTTACGTTAACAAGTCACGTAGTCAATGTATATAGGTTCTATAAAACGAACAAGATTATATTTTTCGATGAGTTGCTACTCACTGTTGAACGTCGCAGTCTCTTGACAAGTCTTAAACTCTCAATAATTTGTTTCCATATCTCCCTATCTCGGGCCAAGTTGCCAGGCCTGATCGTCAATTTGAAATATATTAGGTTCATCTTATAGGCGATCTTTACATATATCTTCTACTGTCCTAGTAATAATTTACACATTAACACAGCAGCCGGACTGCGGAACGATTCACTCCAACGAACGCTCCAAAAAATGTATTATGTAATAAAGATAATGTACATACAGTTGATAAAACATTTGAAACTAAAGAAAACAATAGAATCATGTATAAGAAAATAAACAAAGGCATTATATACTGCGGAAACTTAACCGAGAGACAGTGGTTTAGATCTTTATTATCTGTTAAAAAATGTGATAAATTTTATGTAATGTATTTTATGGGATTTATTCAAATTAATTTTCTGCCACACCCTACATAGTGAGGCGGTGTATTGAAAACTTATCAGCTCTAAGTTTATGGACTTTAAGTTCCACTTTGTAGCCTTTTTTGTGTTAATTTCATTTCAAATCGAGTACTTATAATAAACAGTGTGATCGTTTTCATAAATTAATTATTTAACATTTTTTAAAAAAATGAATATGTCCTTGTTAAACAAGTACATATACATCTTCCTACGTTCCCTAAAATAAGCAAATAAATGCTTGTGCTATCTACGAAATCGGTCGAGGCAGGATTCGAACTCGCGACCACTAGATTACCAGCCCACCGCGCTAACCGCTCTGTCATCGACGCATCATTAATAATCTAACTGTCGATTTGTTCAAGAGAATTTATTTCCAAGATACGCGAGATTTGTATGCCAGGTCTATATTATTCACTGTTTTTCCAACTTTGATGTAAAAAATCACCAACTTCACCACAGGCTTCGCAGCATATAGGTATGTTGTTTTTTATATGGATTTACTCAGAATTCGGAGTAGAACATTTAGTTTGTTTGTGTCCTCCCCCTTTATAACTTTTGATCCACGCAATTCACAAGGCCCAAAATTTCAGAATGTATAGAAAGTTATAGGACCACAAAGCTTTTATACTTTGAATTGTATATTTTTTGTGTCAGACAGGGGTTATCGACTATTGAATTTTCACTTTATTATTCCATATATCTCATAAACCATTTAAGTCAGAATGATAAAAATTAGTAGAATGTAGACAAATACAAAATCTCAAATTTATTTCTTAAATAAATACCAGAATTTCTCAAATATTTTTCATTACTAAAAATATTTATTTATGATAAAACTATGTGTTTAACTGCTTTTATTTCCAAAGTTTTTAAAAATATCGAAATAAGCCAAAAACACCTCAACTAGATAATTTAATTTTCTATAAAAAAAATATGAATTTTCTTTAAAGGTATTAATTTGTGTTAAAGTGTTTATAGTTAGTACGTATTCATTCTTTAATTATACATACTATCGTCATCGACAGTTGGATCTCATGTGTTACATGCAACCAGTTGTAATAACTTGAATAACACGTCTATAAATACTTTTATAACATCATCAATTTATTGATTTATTGTTTCTTTTAATTATGTTGCATTATTGGATTCTGCATGCAATAAGACAACTATAATATAGAATGACTATATGCATTTAAAAAAAGAACAAAAAACAAGTTTATATAATAGACAGGGTCATTACTTATTCGAGTTATTTTTATGACATCTAACCACACAAACACATAGTCCAATATTATACCTTAACTATATATCCATTGTGTATCAGATATATTATAGTTTTGATACCACACGTGCAATATGCATTATGTAGAGCTGATTAGTTTTCCTTAAACAACAGTTAATCTCTTCTCTATGATTCCATCTGTCAAAACTTTCAAAATAACATAACGTCCTGGAAAAATGAGTTATTTTTACTCCTCACTAACCCAAGGGGATATAGTGGGGAGTTATGATTTCGCAATTTTTAAGGGTATTTTTTATTGCAAATTATCAACTAGTATCATGCTGAGATTGTATTCTGAAAGTTTCATCACAATGTATCTGTGTGTGTGCTATGTGCAGTGTGCTATGTACGGCGTGTTTATTTTACTTTATCGATTATAGACTAAAGTACTCATTCGATTCTATTCAAATTTTGCATATTTGTATATCTGATACTCACTTAGATCCCATTATATTTTGAAGGATATCTGAATAGTGCTTCTAATTTTTTTTAACTGTCAAATATATCAAAGTAACCCCATGCTCAGGAAACTTAACATATGAAATTTTTATTTTCAAATTGGTAAAAAGGCACATCACTTTCATAAAATGGCATTGAAGAGTTATCAAGTTTTCGTAATAAAATATTTAAATAAGAAATAATTTAGCATACTCATTTCATGAAAATGCTGAATATTTTCCATACAAAATTTGAATACTTTATAGAATGACTCGTTAGTGAGGAGTATAGCGTTGGCCACAACACACTCGTTTAATATAGTTGTCGTCCGTTTTGAGGAAGAAAGAGGTAAGCTTTGAACCGGTCGTATAAAAATGGTTGTTTGTGGTTTAAAATTAATTTTGCTAACTATTTTATACTGTTTGTACGGTGTTTATTATGTTTCTACGTTTTTATCTGTTTTTAATTACTTTTAGTATTGTAACACATAACTGGCTTATGCCGTATGTTGTCTAAATAAATAAATAAAATTATACTATTTTTACAGTGCAGAAAACATGTAATAACAGTAAAATATTATTGTTGCATTTAACCGAATAAAATTAAAATTTTATTAACGCTCAGCTGGAAACGCAAAGTTTTATTTATATTTTATAAAATACAAAATTGTTCTATTTTATCAAAAATATCATACGAATAACTCAAAGAAATAATATCGTTGAAATCATTTAAAAGAAAATGTTCCGAATACATCATGAACTACACTGATATCGTTGTGTAAAAGGTCATAATTTATATAATTGTTATTTTTTTTTCTTTCTTTCCTTTTTCGCAAAAAATCCTAATTGTTTTATAAATTTTGTGCTGTCTTGATTTGATCTGAGACTCGACTGAATTATGACTGACGGATCATATCTATGCCCTGTCAGTTCAGTATTCCCTAGAGATACTATTTCAGATTATTTGGGCAATTTATTAACAAATAAAAAATATAAGATACCTACATACACAATATGTATATGCATATCATGATGACTCCAATTCCATTTTTTTTTAATCTGTGTACAATAGTTAAGTTTATATTGTTTAGATGCTTTTTAAAAATGCAAATAGTTAACATCCTATATGTCTCCTGTGAAGTATGATGACAAAACCCCTTAAAAGGGGAATAGTGACTCAAGTCCCTGTTGTATACTTACAAAATGACTGATATAGGTAGTTGGATGTGACGCTCGTCGCTTGTAATAACGCAAAAAAATTGACTCTAATAAAATTTCAAGGCTCATACGAAAATGTTGCGTCACAAAATGCTCGTAGCGCAACACAAAAAAAATCGACTCAAATTATAGTAGTACCACGCCTTTCAAAATATTGCGTCACAAATTGCAGATCATCATGTTAGCCAATGTTAGCCCTCTCTCATCCAATATTGAGCATAGGCACCCCCCTGAGACCTCCCAGCTCTCTACACCGGGCAGACCGCATCCGACCGCCCCCAAACACTCATTTGATATCATCGGACCATACTTCATGTAAATGGCAAACGCATTTAATAAAATAAATAAATAAATAAATAAATAAATAAACAAAAAAACAAACAAATTAATTAATTAATTAATTAATAAATAAATAAATAAATAAATAAGTAAATAAATAAATAAATAAATAAATAAGTAAATAAATAAATAAATAAATAAATTAATTAATTAATTAAGTAATAAATAAATATATCAATAAATAAATATCAGAGATCTTCTAACATTTCTGTCTATTTTAGGTTGCCTTTATACGTGGTAAACCTCTGGTCGGCACGATGTGGAGGCTGATATAAGAGCGCTGGGCCTTACCAACTGGAAGAGAGCCGCAGAGTGTAGGGAAGAATGGATTCTGAAGGAGGCCAAGGCCCACAATGGGCCGTAGGGCCAATGACGATGATGATGGCTATTATAATTTGAGTCGATTTTTTTTGTGTTGCGCTACGAGCATTTTGTGACGCAACATTTTCGTATGAGCCTTGAAATTTTATTAGAGTCAATTTTTTTGCGTTATTACAAGCGACGAGCGTCACATCCAACTACCTATATCAGTCATTTTGTAAGTATACAACAGGGACTTGTGTCACTATTCCCCTTTTAAGGGGTTTTGTCAGATATCAGTCCTTTTGAAAGTGAATCTTATTTGATGTACACATATGTATACAAACATACCATCACGCCATGTCCCTCATGAAGTAGGCAGAGAGAACTAAACGCCACATTTTTCTATCTTGACACACATTCATCGCCTCAATAACATTCATACATCATCTTATACTTATTATATATTAAAAAGTTCAATTATTTTTTTTTTTTTAAATGAATATGTCCTTGTTAAACAAGTACATATACATCTTCCTACGTTCCCTAAACTAAGCATAAATGCTTGTCCTATAGGTGAACGAGATCGGTCGAGGCAGGATTCGAACTCGCGACCACTGGATTACTAACCCAGCGCGCTAACCGCTCTGCCATCCACCCATCCAAATCAAATCCAATTGCAAATGTAATTGATTTTTACATGAAAACTGTTCGCCTAGATATATATTTGTATAAATAAATTTTTCTTGTTTGCTGTTGTATTCTATAAAATAAATAAATGATAGATCAGATAGCAGACCCTTACAAGTGGTGGTCAGCAAATGCAAAACAGTATCCAAGTCTAGCAGAATTTGCTAAGATTTATTTATCATCTCCCGGTAGCAGTGTACATAGTGTACAGCATAAGGACGAGGCGAGCTGACCCCAACAGTCTTCATAGACGATAAGTTGGGAAGAGGCTAGGAAGAAGAAGTAGCAGTGTATATAGTGAGCGGTTATTTTCGGAATCAGGTATAACTTATAAGGAAAAGCGCAATCGTTTGCTATCAAGAAATGCTGAAAAATTGTTTACATTCATCAAAACTTACAACTGATAGATTTTAAATATTTAATGTGCTGATTTTTTGTTAAAATAAAAAAAATGTGAGTAATATTTAATATGATTTTTCTTTCTTCATGTTTTGGTATTCGGCCGAATAGTTCGCAATATTTGGTCGAATACCAAAAAGTCCAACTGTCGATTTGTTCAAAAGAACTAGATAATTTAATTAGCTAAAACAACATTACATTGTAGAAGTACATCTCGATTTTTTTTAACAATTTTTGTAAAAAATGAATTCAGAGACGACATTGCCTCATACAATTTGTATGGCAGTGGCTTATACACAATATCTAAGTAGGTAAACTTAATAGTTTGATACTTAATCTCCAAACATACATGCATACCATCATGCTGTTTTCATATTCTGGGTAGAAAAAAGGACTGACCTCCATACTATCCTATCTTGACATACATACCTACATATGTTGTGTAGAAAACAAAATATCTTAAAATATTCAATAATTTGGATTTATGGGTTTATAGATTGGTACTTATTCTTCAACTATACCTACATACTATCGCTATCGACAGTTGGATCTCATGTGTTACATGCAACTAGTAGTTAAATATTCTTGGCATCTCTAATAAATGCACTTTGTATACAATAGACTAGATTAAAATATAAATTCACTATAACAATAATTAAAGAATGAAAATACAAGGAAAATACAAACACAATATGAATTTAAATTGAACTTGTAACGACAAATTTTAGTGGTACGTACCTATTTGTAGGATTCAAAAAAATCTATATAAATTCATATATTTAGTATGCTACAAAACATTATAAATAAATGTCTAGTCACTTCAAAATATTACATAATAATTGATAATAATATTTGCCATTACATATATCAATCCACAATGTAGACATTTGACCGTCGACCTATACGCCTATACGTCCTATACACACGACAAACCGGCATAAATAATTTGCCCCCTGGTGTTAAAAATTGAAACTAACGCTAACGGCGGGAAGGATAATAAGATATTTGACGTTTTCCTCGCATAAAAAATCAGATTTTTAAAACAAAAAAACTCTCGAGGATTCTTTGAGAGGGTACTATATTTTAATGCCAGATGTCTTAGAAGTTTGGGATTAAGATATAATATAACTTTGAATAATTTCTGTCCGCTAAATTTCGTTATTGACACACACGTTTTTTACATGTAAAAAACATGATTTTTAATCTTCCCAGAAATCGAGTTTTTTCTCATTTTGTATGAAAATTTGAATTTTCAAACTTAAATATCTGGATTCCTAGACGATTATATTCCATCAAATAAATGAGGTGTAATATCTATCGAGCCAATGAATATCTCGGCAAAATTTGATGGTCATAGGATATAAGGGAAAAAAGTGAAAAAGTTAGTGTATATATGTTCCGCAAGTTTTTCGTAGTGACGGTACTTTAATACATTTTTTTGTATGTAAAATTTTCAGTACAATTTTTGTATGGGAATTTTAGTATAGGTATTTGAGTACAGGTGAAAGGTGGTTGGGACTTGCGTCACGGGCCCTTACTAACGTGGGCCCATGATACATACACAATATGTATATGCATATCATGATGACTCCAATTCCATTTTTTTTAATCTGTGTACAATAGTTAAGTTTATATTGTTTAGATGCTTTTTAAAAATGCAAATAGTTAACAACCTATATGTCTCCTGTGAAGTATGATAATATGTACACTGCTAGCCCTAGAACAGGTATACCAAGTTGGGCAGCATTTATCTATTTTTAATGAAGATTATTTAAATAGTATGATAAAGAAATAAATTAAAAAAAATCAAGCTAGAAAGAGTTTTGACAACCATTGTCTTCGGTTATACACAAATTCTGCTAGTTTCAGAGCTCTAACTGATCTGGAAGAAGTTAGTTAGAAATCGATTGCAAAATTTCATCGCTGACAGGCAGACAAGTGAAGTTAAGGAATAGGGTGTAAAAAAGTGCACAAATAACTGCAGCGGAGAGTTCATATTATGTAGAAGGTTGTGAAGGTAGGTGAAGTTGTAATTCAACACGCTCCCAATATCAAGTTGTCTCATTTTGGAGACTTAGGATTATTTTTTTAATCAGTAAAAACTGTGCTCCCGCCGGGTATCGAACTCGGCTCCTTTGGATCGGGAGTCAGATATCAACCAATTGAGTTATGAAGGCCGACATGCTTTGTTGATGTGTTTTGCAGCTATATTCAGATATGAAACTATAGTTATTTGTGTTAAACGGAGTGCATTATCTGAGAATATAACAGTTAGAAAGTTCTGAAGTGTATGTCAAGAACCTTCTATATTAAGTATGATAGTGTTGTTTGATACGGCGTGTATTGTATATTGGCAGCTGTATGTTTATGTTATTAATAATATTGGCTCCGCTTGGAATCAAACCAGTGACAGTGGGGCCATCCGCCTTGACCGACAATCGCAAGGTCTCCAAACTAATGCCTAATTTTTTTACATTACATTACTTATTCTAGTGGATATTTTTATATTTAACCGTTCACTCAATTTGGACGTGTTATGTGTATGGCAATTTAAGATTATATATCTTGTGTTTTTTTTTACCTTAACCAATTATTTAGTGGAAATAATTATTGAAGGACGACTGACAAAGAAGATGTAAAGAGAATGAAACGTAAGGTGCGACCAATGATATATAAAAATAATAGATACGTTGCTAGTGTTTAAATTCGGTACCAAACAAAAAGTAAGGGATTATGTTGTTGTATTGACTTTTTTACACAACTTTAACTTAATATAAGTTCGTCTCTTTCACAGTTGTTACTTAGTGTGAGAGATAATAATAATGTGATTGCACTGGAGTAAAAGAGAAAATATGTTTGCAGTGTGTGTCTATTATTGTATTGCCTATATATCCAAAGTGGGTAATTTAATTTGCTATAAAAAATGTTAACATTGTAGTAGTACATATATAACTTTTTTTGACAAATATTATTAAAATTGAATTTAGTAACGACATCGTTTCATACAATTTGTAAGACAGTATACACTACACAATATCTACGGGGACTCAATAGTTTGATACTTAATCTCCAAACATACATATATACATACCATCATCCTGATTTCATATTCTGGATAGAAAAAAAAAGCTGACCTCCATCCTATGTTATCCTGACATACATATTTACATGTTTTATACAGAAAACAAAATATATTCAAATGTTTATAAATTCGTGTTGTGTTTATATATAGTTTGGTACGTTTTCTTCAATTATACATACTGTATCCATCGACATTTATTTCTCATGTGTTACATGCAACTAGTGATAAATAAATAAATCTACAAATAACATTTGAGCGTGTTTGAGACGATTTTATAACGTAAGTGACGGTATGTAACTAGTAACTATTTAGGTAATTGTGGAAAGTTATATTTTTTTCCACTTTGAAGCGTTATAATAACATCAATATCAAAGTAGGCATTTGTCTTGAGAGATATTTCATTCTGTAATTTATAATAAAATCAATAAAAAATATAAAAAAGTAGGCATCAAAATAGAAATTGAAGGGTTTTGTCATTTTGTGCTATGAGTTAGATGTTTAGTATAATACATAGAGTATCACTAATAAAGCAATGCAACATTGTCTGTTTTATAAATTGTGTAGACTATATAACTCTCTATCAACCAATAAATAAATAAATAAATGACGAATGGTGTACTATGAATATGAAATACCGGACCAATTTCTACTCTAAATACATATTATAGTAGTAAAAATAAGCACAATAGTTAATCATTGAAAATCTTAGCTTCAAGTGCATTTATTGCGGCCGATATATTATTAACTAGTTGCATGTAACACATGAGATCCAACTGTCGATAGCGATAGTATGTATAGTTGAAGAATATGTACCAAACTATAAACCCATAGATACAAATTATTGAATATTTTCAGATATTTTGTTTTCTATACAACATATGTAGGTATGTATGTCAAGATAGGATAGTATGGAGGAAGATCCTTTTTCCTACCCAGAATATGCAAATAGCATGATGGTATGTATGTATGTTTGGAGTCGAAGTATCAAACTATTAAGTCTTCTTACATATTGTGTATAGGCGACTGCCATACAAAATGTATGAAGCGATGTCGTCACTAAATTCAATTTTTAAAAAAATGTTAAAAAAAAATTGAGATCTTCTACTACATTGCTGATATTTTTTATAGAAAATTAAATTATCTAGTTGGGGTGTTTCGGCTTTTTTCGATAATTGTAAAAGTTTTGGAAATATAGGCAGTTAAACTCATAAATTTATCATAAAAAAAATATTTTTCTTAATAAAAAATGTTTGAGAAACCCTGGAATTTTTTTGAAAAAACTAATTTGAGATTTTGTATTTGTCTATGTTTGTACCAATTTTCAGCGTTCTAGCGTTTATGGTTTCTGAGATATATGGAAAAATAAAATAAAAATTCAAAAGTTGATAACCCCTGACTGAAACAAAAATTCAAAATTCCGAGTATGAAAGTTTTGTAGGCCTGTAACTGTTTATATATTCTGAAATTTTAGGCTCTGTAAATTGAGCGGATCAAAAGTTATAAGGGGGGGACGGACACACAGACACACAGACACACGGACACACAGACACACACACACACACACACAGACACACACACACACAGACACACGAAATGTTCTACTCCGAATTCTGAGTAAATCCGTGTATGGAACATATATGCTGCGAAGCCTCTAAGTTGGTGTTTTTTGACTTCAAAGTTGGAAAAGCCGTGAAAAAAGTAGACCTCTCCATACAATTCTCGCGTATTCTGGCTTGATACATTGTCGATATGTTAAGAGAACAAAGTTCTCCTGAACAAATCGACAGTTGGATAAAATAATCTGAACAATTGACTATTACTAGTTGCATGTAACACATGAGATCCAACTGTCGATAGCGATAGTATGTATAGTTGAAGAATATGTACCAAACTATAAACCCATAGATACAAATTATTGAATATTTTCAGATATTTTGTTTTCTATACAACATATGTAGGTATGTATGTCAAGATAGGATAGTATGGAGGAAGATCCTTTTTCCTACCCAGAATATGCAAATAGCATGATGGTATGTATGTATGTTTGGAGTCGAAGTATCAAACTATTAAGTCTTCTTACATATTGTGTATAGGCGACTGCCATACAAAATGTATGAAGCGATGTCGTCACTAAATTC
Source organism: Molanna angustata (assembly GCA_963576475.1). NCBI lineage: Eukaryota > Metazoa > Arthropoda > Insecta > Trichoptera > Molannidae > Molanna > Molanna angustata. The sequence goes on along the minus strand of OY754979.1, from coordinate 13,593,256 downwards.
AATTTTTAAAAAAATGTTAAAAAAAAATTGAGATCTTCTACTACATTGCTGATATTTTTTATAGAAAATTAAATTATCTAGTTGGGGTGTTTCGGCTTTTTTCGATAATTGTAAAAGTTTTGGAAATATAGGCAGTTAAACTCATAAATTTATCATAAAAAAAATATTTTTCTTAATAAAAAATGTTTGAGAAACCCTGGAATTTTTTTGAAAAAACTCATTTGAGATTTTGTATTTGTCTATGTTTGTACCAATTTTCGGCGTTCTACCGTTTATGGTTTCTGAGATATATGGAAAAATAAAATAAAAATTCAAAAGTTGATAACCCCTGACTGAAACAAAAATTCAAAATTCCGAGTATAAAAGTTTTGTAGGGCTGTAACTATTTATATATTCTGAAATTTTAGGCTCTGTAAATTGAGCGGATCAAAAGTTATAAGGGGGGGACGGACACACAGACACACACACACACAGACACACAGACACACACACAGACACACAGACACACGAAATGTTCTACTCCGAATTCTGAGTAAATCCGTGTATGGAACATATATGCTGCGAAGCCTCTAAGTTGGTGTTTTTTGACTTCAAAGTTGGAAAATCCATGAAAAAAGTAGACCTCTCCATACAATTCTCGCGTATTCTGGCTTGATACATTGTCGATATGTTAAGAGAACAAAGTTCTCCTGAACAAATCGACAGTTGGAAAAAAAATATTTTTCTTAATAAAAAATGTTTGAGAAACCCTGGAATTTTTTTGAAAAAACTAATTTGAGATTTTGTATTTGTCTATGTTTGTACCAATTTTCAGCGTTCTAGCGTTTATGGTTTCTGAGATATATGGAAAAATAAAATAAAAATTCAAAAGTTGATAACCCCTGACTGAAACAAAAATTCAAAATTCCGAGTATAAAAGTTTTGTAGGCCTGTAACTGTTTATATATTCTGAAATTTTAGGCTCTGTTTATTGAGCGGATCAAAAGTTATAAGGGGGGGACGGACACACAGACACACACACAGACACACACACACACAGACACACACACACAGACACACGAAATGTTCTACTCCGAATTCTGAGTAAATCCGTTTATGGAACATATATGCTGCGAAGCCTCTAAGTTGGTGTTTTTTGACTTCAAAGTTGGAAAAGCCGTGAAAAAAGTAGACCTCTCCATACAATTCTCGCGTATTCTGGCTTGATACATTGTCGATATGTTAAGAGAACAAAGTTCTCCTGAACAAATCGACAGTTGGAAAATAGTTGTATTGCTTCAAGTGTGTATTATTGAGAGTTTTGCAAATATATAATTTAGGACAAAAAAAAAAGATGCATATTATGATTTGATTACGGTATCGAGGTTATTATTTTATTTATATGTATTTTATATTATGGCGTTCATATTATTTTGTACATGGAGTTAAATATTGCCTAATATTATCATCTAGTCTTTGATAGAACATCGTAAGTAGTCGTGCGCCATGACACTACTTTCATCAGCTGACACTTGCCCTTGAGGTGATTTTTATTATTTATCTAAACAAACATTATAAATAAGTATTATTTATTTTATTCATTTATTTATTGTCAATACACAAACATTTGTACATATTTTGGTTAAATAATGCCCCACTAGGTTATATCTGTTCTGGGGCTGTTAATTTTATACAATAGTGTATACAAATTATTTACACATAGAGGATACATAACGATATACATAATAATAGAGGATACTTAACGATAACGATACATAACATATGTATATAAGATGCGCAGAGGTTAAATGTTACATTCAAGTAGTTTAAAAAAAAAGATTACAAAAGATTAAGAAATAAAGTTTTAGATTGAATATAAGAAATGAAATATAGGAAATAAAAGATCATACGTCAGATTTTAAGGGAGGACAACTTCCTCAGCATAGAGCCTGCCCGAAGCAATTAACCATTTTTGTAAGAATTGCATTGACGTGAACGAAGCGAGAAATGTATGTCAAGAGAGAGGAGTCTGGCGTTCGGTTCTCTCTGCCTACCCCAAATAGGAAACGGACGTGATGCTATGGGTATGGCGATCTTTATAAGGAACAAACATGGACACATTCACATTTAAATACGAGACAATGAGTTACATTCTCTATGAATCCCAGTATACAATCCTTTATTAAGATTGTGTGTAATCTGCCTTTATGTCTGACACACTTCTTAGTATTTATTACCTTTTTACTATCGTTATAAAACCGGAATTTGTGCGTACGCATAACTTTATAACGGTTATTATAATTATTGCGTCATTTTTATATGATGGTAGGCTTTTTACTGGGTCATTCTAAACACATTTATGTTAAGTGTATCTATTTGTAGCGATTCTACCCAGATTTGAAGAAGGTTTATTACTATATATGAATCTGTCGCAAGATATTTCACGTTTTGACGTATTTTATTATTTCATCTTATATTTTGCAGTGAGATGTGTCATCATTCGCTTCTCATACATTATTACTGGACTTAATAATAAGGAGGTTTAATTCTGTTGAAAAGATTTTTCTTCTCGCAGTTTTAAGTTATGTACGAGTTTCTATAGTTTATTATTTACATATGTATATTATTTTGTAATTTTTCTGTGTATCGTATTGACTTTGTAATTTTTCTGTTCATTTAATCTATGCGTTATGTCTGGGATGCGTCCATTTATCAGTTTGACGTTAATTTTATTTATTGATTTAATTTATTCACAATCGATTGTACAAAGGCAGGTTTTACTTCTCATTACCCCAAGAGGATATAGTGGGGAGTTATGAATTAGCTTTTTTTAAGGTTATTTTTTATTGCAGATTATTAACAAGTATCATGCTGAGATTGTATTCTGAAAGTTTCATCACAGTATCTGTGTTTGTGCTGTGTATTATATGGTATGTGCTATGTACGGTGTGTATATTCTACTTTATCGATTTAGTACTTATTCGATTCCTATTAAAATTTTGCATATTTTTATATCCAATACTCGCTTAGACCCCATTTGATTTTGTAGGATATCTGATCAGTGCTTCTTTTTTTAACTGTCAAATATTTCAATGTAACCCCAAGCTCAAACATCATTTTTTTATTTTCATATTAGGTACTAAAAAGCACATCAATTTCATAAAATGGCAGTGACGAATTAGCAAGTTTTCATAACAAAATATATAAATCAAAAATAATTTACCAAACTCATTTCATGAAAATGCTGAAAATTTTCCATACAAATTTGAATTCTTTGTGGAGTAACTTGGTAGTGAGGAGTATAGCGTTGGACACAACCCACTCGTTTAATTTAATTTAATTGCGTCTTCAACCTATCGCTATTTTTTCTTGACAGTCGTTTCTTACATCCTACAACTTACACAATTTTATAAACATATATAATAATTGTTTTACTTCATAGGTACTTGTATAAATAATGATTATGTCTTAATATTATAAGATAGTATAATGTAAGTAAATGGGTACTATCAGTGTATGTTGATATCCACTATCGTGGACCCCCATTTTCATTTCATGGACCCCCAATTTTTTTTCCCTGACGTAGACCCCTTGCAGGTTGTCATAGAACCCTGGGGGCGATATAGGCCACTTTGGGAATCACTGGTGTAGACTAATGACAGGAAAGGAATAGAGGCAAATATTATAAAACGAGTGGTATTGTTTGACAGTTAGCTAAAACAATCATTAAAAACATTATACTATTGTCATTTTAGATTTATTAAATGCAAACATCACGTGGATTGCGCAGAATACAAATTTTCCTTGCGTACATATTTTTTTGGTTGGTAAATGCGAGATATTTGCCGATACATATAAATACTTAGGTTATAAAACGTACCTACAATGCATCCATCTATAAGGATGCTGAGACGTATTTTAAAACTCGTTTTCAGCAACCTGCTATGGTGTTTGTTGTCATGGGTAATCATGTAATTGAAATTTGGCAAAATTACTGATAACTCGTGAATCAGTATTTGAATTTAAGATATTATTTAAATAAAAGTATTTGCTGTTCATTCTATATTATTTAATTATTGATTTTCGACGCGTTTCGTGCAAGGCACATCGCCAGAATAATAGTTCTAATTATTTTGACCATGTACCTTGCATACGCGTCAGTGCTCAATTAAATAAAATAAAACGAATTCAATGTATGTTATAATTTATAAACATTTACATATGTACGGAGTTCTATCAATACTTGTCGATCGATAGCAAAATTTAGTTAAATCGGTAAGATAACGTCAGTGATCAATTAAATAAAATAAAACGAATTCAATGTACTTTTTTTAACTTTTCTACGGACAATTCTTGGTAGAACTCCATTTCAAATAATAAATAAATTTGGAATGGTAAAATAAAACCAAAGTTTTCAGTTCTACTAATTTAATGACACTGACTAGTTTCGGTCATCCAGTGACCATTTTCAAAGTGTGAAAAAACAAGAGGTGGTTGGTGTTTATATAATATCTGGTTAAGGGGTTTGCAACATTTTTTTTTTTTTTGTTTATTTATTTATTTATTTATTTATTTATTTATTTATTTTTTCTCTCTCTTTTTCCGTCAGTTCAATTAGTGTTGCTAGAAAGAACTGACAAAGAAAACTAGCAAACAAAGCGGAGCGTACAAATACAAAAAGAAATTAAATAATTCATATTGCAAAATTATTGAATGCTGCTGGAACATGGCATGATGGTGTCTGTATCTATTATTGAAGTTCTGTGACCAATGGTTGAGAACAGCAATGTAAGGATTAACTGTGTACCTGTAACAAAATATATTGGGGCAGTAAAATTCAAAAGCATTGAGTTGTTTGTTTACATAATATATAATGATAAATGGTTGGAAATACCATTCCTTATTATTGATTATTTTGACCATGTACCTTGCATACGACCTTAATAAGGAATGGTATTTCCAACCATTTATCATTATATATTATGTAAACAAACAACTCAATGCTTTTGAATTTTACTGCCCCAATATATTTTGTTACAGGTACACAGTTAATCCTTACATTGCTGTTCTCAACCATTGGTCACAGAACTTCAATAATAGATACAGACACCATCATGCCATGTTCCAGCAGCATTCAATAATTTTGCAATATGAATTATTTAATTTCTTTTTGTATTTGTACGCTCCGCTTTGTTTGCTAGTTTTCTTTGTCAGTTCTTTCTAGCAACACTAATTGAACTGACGGAAAAAGAGAGAGAAAAAAAAATAAATAAATAAATAAATAAATAAATAAATAAACAAAAAAAAAAAAAATGTTGCAAACCCCTTAACCAGATATTATATAAACACCAACCACCTCTTGTTTTTTCACACTTTGAAAATGGTCACTGGATGACCGAAACTAGTCAGTGTCATTAAATTAGTAGAACTGAAAACTTTGGTTTTATTTTACCATTCCAAATTTATTTATTATTTGAATTCAATGTATGTTATAATTTATAAACATTTACATATGTACGGAGTTCTATCAATACTTGTCGATCGATAGCAAAATTTAGTTAAATCGGTAAGATAACGTCAGTGATCAATTAAATAAAATAAAACGAATTCAATGTATGTTATAATTTATAAACATTTACATATGTACGGAGTTCTATCAATACTTGTCGATCGATAGCAAAATTTAGTTAAATCGGTAAGATAACGTCAGTGATCAATTAAATAAAATAAAACGAATACAATTTATAGGTACTTTATAAATATTTATTTATTTATTTATTTAATACAATACACGGCATAAGCCATTTACGTGTAACATAGAATAACATTTTTTTAAATTAACAACATTATATATTAAAAAGAAAAAAAAAAGAATTAACAAGAAACTACATTTAAAAATTAAACAATACTGGTCGAATATATAAAAAAAATACAGAAACAACAATAAATTGACAACACAAGTTTTTACACAGAGAAATAAACACATGCATTAATTATAATAACATATTGTGTAATATTAATAGGATAATTACAAAAAACAAAGAATAAAGAAAAAGAAAACTGCAAGGTTAGCTATTGAATTTGAATTTTAGAAAGACCTTTAAATAATTTTTTGAATACCGGCAGGCTATCCCCGAAAATATCTGCATCAACACATAGCTCATTTCCCAGCCTATGCAATCTCGGTATTGGAGAGTTAAATATATAGTTAGTGGAAGCGGCTCCCTCATGGAAAAGCACAGCTTGTCTAGTCCGTCTATTCGGAACATGAAAGTTGATTGCACTTACAAGCTCAATGCAGTCCGTTGCTCCGTTCACTAACTTGTGCAAAAATGAGACGTCCAATAACCTACGTCGATCGGCCAACGAATGTAAATGAAAGCCACGCATCAATTCGGGATAATCAATATTTTCTATGGAACGACCTAATTTATAATTTAAAAAGCGCAAGAACTTACATACAATGGAGTTCTATCAATATTTGTTGATCGATAAATACATTTAGTTAAATCAGTAAGATATTATTACCATTTTTTGTTTGAAATATACAACAATACAAGTATAAATTTGTTAATCGTCTCAAGTCATGGCTTATTGATTATGAGAACATGCAGGATTTCCTTTTGTAATACTCTATTTATTGTTATTTTTTTTTCTATTTTGTTTTATTTTTCTGTTGTTTATATTAATACTCTAATTATTGTTAATTTTTTCTATTTTGTTTTATTTTTCTGTTGTTTATATTAATACTCTATTTACCTATTGTTAATTATTTTCTATTTTGTTTTATTTTTCTGTTGTTTATATTTTGTTTTTGTTTATTTGTTTTCTCTTTGTAATGGTTGGATTTTTTGAACCAGTGTTGTGTATTTGTATTATGTTTGCATTCTATGTGTTATGCCCTGTCATTTTTAAATATATTTATCACTATCACATGTGCATTGACAAAAAACTGTTTGCATGTAGATAGCACACAATCAACATTTTTATTTATAATTCTATTAAGGTATACCCACAAACAGGCTAAGCCTTGTGGGATTTTTGGTATATGTAATAGATGCATGTAGGTGTGTGTATGTATATGTATGTTACAGTTAATATGTATTTTATACTCTGTACCAAAATTTGTAAAATAAATAAATAGTTGATACATTAGCGCAAAACTTATTAACGTAAACAATCTATAGTACCTGGTGATAATAGAGCGTTATCAACGAAAAAGTTTATTTATAAACCGTGACTATCTTTACCTTTATTTCATAGACGTCAAGTTAGGACAGGTCGAGACTAACGCGTCATCTAAAGTTATAAAACAATGATCTTGTTAGTGTGTGTGTATGTGTGTGTGTGGGCGTGTGTGCGTGCGTGCGTGCGTGCGTGCGTGCGTGCGTGCGTGCGTGCGTGCGTGCGTGCGTGCGTGCGTGCGTGCGTGCGTGCGTGCGTGCGTGCGTGCGTGCGTGCGTGCGTGCGTGCGTGCGTGCGTGCGTGTGTCTTCTTGAAAATAATAAGCCTTTGAAATAAATATGATTATGAAATAATAAAATAATGAAACACAAGACATTATAGCAAGTTTTAAGACATATATTGTAAAAATGTGTAAATTATTAGTAAAGATAATAGGCATAATAAAATTGCTCAATTTGTAAATAATATGTGATTTTTCTGACAATTTTTATTTTTATGGCATCGAACAAACCAATGTAGGTACCTACATATTATTCAAAAAAATTCTCCAAACCATTTGATATTTTTTCCATGTTCAAATGGTAACTATGGTTACGGACTGATTCAAATAAAATTTGTTATGAATCGAATTCGAATTTATTTAGAAAATCGTTGTAGGTAGGTACCTACATACCTAATACTTACTACTTAAAAACTAACAATATACTGATTTCCTATAGGAAAATTATTAAACTATTTTAGGTTAACTACAATACACATTTTTTTATGTAGACCTTTGGGTGATTTTTTATACAAACTATATCCTGGAGTCTAATTCTTTTTCTACTTATTTTATATAGACCTTTTGGTCAATTTTTATACAAACTATTTCCTATAGTCTAATTCATCTTCTTTTTCCTTTACGTATACATTTGGTTCAGTTTAATTACAAAATATTTCCTATAGTCTTATTATTCTTTTATCTAGAATTTTGGCTGAGTTTTTATACAACTATTTCCTGGAGTTTAATTCTTCTTCCTCTTCTTTTGTGAAGTCATTTGGGACAGTTCATAAATTAACTATTTTATATAGTCTAATTTTTCTTTTTCTTAATTTATAAGGACTTGGGTGAGATTTTACACAAACCATTTCCTATAGTCTAATTCATCTTCTTCCTCTTCTTTTATGTAGCCCTTTGGGTGAGTTTTTATAAAAAACTTATTCCTATTATCTAATTTTTCTTCTTCTTATTTTATGTAGACCTTTGTGCCAGTTTTGATACCAACTATTTCTTTTAACTTAATTCTTCTTTTTCTAATTTTATGTAGACCTTTATTGAATTTTATATGAACTAATTTCCTAAAGTCTAATTTTTCCTCTTTTATTTAGACCAAGGGAGAGTTTTCATACAAACTTTTCCTTTAGTCTAATTCTTCTTCTTTTTTGTTGACCTTTGCGTCAGTTTTTATAAAATCTATTTCCTGACGTATAATTATTCTTCTAATATGTAGACCTTTGGGTCAGTTTTTATATTACCTATTTCCTATAGTCTAATTCTTCTTTTTCTTATTTTATGAAGACCTTGGGTGAGTTTTTATACAAACTATGTCCTATAGTCTAATTCGTCTTCTTCCTTTATTACACCTTTTGGTTAGTTTTTATGCAAACTATTTCCTTTAGTCTTATTCTTCTTTTTCTTATTTTATGTAGACCTTGGGTGAGTTTTTATACAAACTATTTCCTATAGTCTAATTCGTCTTCTTCCTTTATGTAGAACTTTTGGTTAGTTTTAATGCAAACTATTTCCTTTAGTCTAATTCTTCGTTTTCTTATTTTATGTAGATGTTGGGTGAATTTTATATAAAATATTTCCTATAGTTCAATTCATCTTCTCTTCTTTTATGAAGACCTTTTGGTCAGTTTGTTTTATATAATATATTTCTTATTGTATAATTCTTCTATTTCATATTTTATGTAGACCATTGGATCAGTTTTTATTACAAACTATTTGTTATAGTTTTGTACTTCTTCTTTTTTATTTAGTTTTTTGGGTTAGTTTTAAGTCTAATAGTCTACTGTACAGAAATATTATAAACAACATGCATACTTGAAAAAATATAAAAAACGAATGGGATGTGACCAACACTAGAATCTTCTCAATACTTTTGTTCAATCAAATTTACACCATTTATTATATCATCATATATTGCTTAATTTTCAATGACTACACATTTCGTTTTGATGACAATATATAAAAAATCGGGGTTGTGGCCATTACTGGACTCTTCACAACGTTTATATTCAAATTATAAACTATTTAACATAGTTTAAGTCTTATTCTTCTGTAATGTAGACTTATGTGTCAGTTTTAAGTCTATCAGTTTTATTGTGCAAAAATATAATAAACTATATGCACACTTGACGAAAAATATAAAAACGAATGGGATGTGACCAACACTAGAATATTTTCAGTACTTTTGTTTAATCAATTTTTAAACCATTTCCCATCATCCAAAATTACTAAATATTTAAAACACATTATTTGCGTTCGATGACAATATATAAAAATAGGGGTTGTATCAAAACCAAACTCTTTACAATCAGTCATATTTAAAACCATTTCCCATAGTCCTTGCGTGCAGAAATTGTATGTATGTACTTATATATAAAAACAAATGGGCTGTGGCCATCACAAACATTTTACACCGCTTTAACTCAATTAAATTTCAAACTACTTTTCATACTACGAATTAGCAAAAAAATTGTGTGACAATATTATATAAACGATTGCTTATTCCTTCACTAATTTACATTCTTGGCCAACGGCGGGACATAAAAGCTAGTACCAAATATTTCAAAATTGCGATTTTTCACATATGAACCGACGCATATTTATGATTGACAGATAAATTTAATCTTTATAACGTTTTTCCTTGTTATTCTTCATTGAAATAGTGTTTATATTGACTCAACATTTATCTATTTTTTGACATCTGTGAAGCCAATGCGGCCATATGAAAAAAAGAAATGAGGGTGGTCGTATACAATTCGGTGAACTATCTAGTCACATCTAAGTATATGTTTATAAGTAAGATTTTTAATACCGATTGTAACTCTTTTAGTCTTGAGTATCTAGTTGCGCGTATATTTTTGGTGTGACTAAGATATTCTATGCTGGTAACAATATGCACTTTTATAATAATGAAAGTGCCTCTTATAAAATACGAACTGTCGTTTGTTTGCATAATTTTATGTAAGTATCAATTTTTGATAATTAAAATGAATATATAATTTTAATATTAGTTGGTTCTCATACACATACCTATATACAAATGTTTATGTTTCTAAATTTTAGTTCACATGTATGTCTGTGTGTAACATTCTGTACTTTCATTTGCTTTCTTTGAAAATGCATTCTGCATATTACGGAGCAATAACGAGTAATTAATTACCCGGAAATAATGCAGTGGTTAGGGACACGGCATGTCTCGATATTTACCGTTCGTCGTCGTCGGGTTTCTATTGGCTTATTAACCGGTTTAGTTGACCGGTTTTTGGATAGATTTATTAAAAAAAACATCTTTAAATTGTCTTACCATATTTAGATAGGCAATAGATTTTTTTATGCTGGTAACAATAAAAGTTAAAAATATTAAAAAGCTTCCTAGACAAAAATTTTGTGTACAATTTTTAACATCTTTTTTTTATTTTTGTCATATTATTACATTATTCTCATAGTACACAACATTACCCCCTATGCAGTAACTATTGTAACTTAAATAGGAACGTTCTAAAATTGTAGATTTTAGATTTACGGTCTTATTTTAGCGTTATAAAATATCAACTTGGACTAAATAGAATAGGAACGTACCTATTTTTGCCGGAACGTTCTTAAAAAGTTACTGAATCAGACGTTTTATGAATAATTATGAAAATTATGAAATTTTCATCATTTTCATAATTATTCATTATACGTCTGATTCAGTTGCTTTTTAAGAACGTTCCGGCCAAAATAGGTACGTTCCTATTCTGTTTAGTCCAAGTTGATTTTTTATAATCGTATTTTATAATCTACAATCTTAGAACGTTCCTATTTTAGTTACAATAGTTACTGAATAGGGGTTATTGTATCGTATATTTATACTAACTCTGGTTATTTGAAATAAATTTCCGTTCGCCAACAAACCTGCCAGTGTACAAATTATGTATATGTACAAGAAGCTACAAATTACTAATACATCCATACATATGGGAGGATCACAAATCACTATTTTAAGGTTGGGTTCCCTACAAAATGTATACCCTGATTTGAAGCTTCCAAATTTAGAAATCTATGAAATTGTTTGAATGCGAAGTTTATTTTTTTATTCGTTTTATGAAAGCTTTTCTATTGTTCCGAATTTTTAACTATCTTTAAAATTTGAAGATTGTTTTTTGGCAGGATAGTATTTAGGTTGGATTATATGTACTTGGTTATATTAGAATATATCAGAAGGATATATTTGCGTGTTCAGTGAAATAAAAATGTTAATATAAAATACTTCCTTACCAATAGATATACTTGGGTAGCAACTGATTATTTATAATGAAAGATCACTTACTGAATATATACTTTATTGTGACTAATTTTTGTACATTCTTTTAAAGACTATTTAAATATTTAACTAGCGCGGATCGATGTGGAGTAAGCGTTCACGGCAAACGTCCTGCGAGCTGGGCTGGTAAGGGCTAGTTAGTGTGTTCTATGGTAAGGGCTGAATAAAGTGGGAGAGTGGGCTCTGCGCCAATACAAATTGAGGCGGCGCGTGTCACGTAGTGGCTCGAAGGCGCAGTGCTGCGCTGCGCCACAGTTTTATATTTCGCTCGCACGTATGGTGATAACAAATTCACGGTATTTGGGGAGGTTGGAAAATATTGCCTAGTGGCAATAAACAATTGATTACAGTATCATAAAATAAATGAAAAAAAATCATTTTTACATACATAATATATTATCAAATCAATATATATCTAATAATAAAATTATTAAAATGAAACCAATATATAATTATTCCACTTATTTATTATGTTAACTACTCGTAAATGTGCTTTGCACCTAACTAGTCGTTGTCAACAAAATAAATAAGTGGAATAATTATATATTGGTTTCATTTTAATAATTTTAAATGGAATTCCACCAAGAATTGTCTGTCAATAAATTAAATATAATCTAATAATATTTTAAAATGTTGTCGTTTTTCTTCAAAATATCTCATATAGTTACATAAATATATTTGTAGCTTTTTCACTTAAATACGAATGTATGTATTTATGTATTGAATATATTAAACGGTACTAGCTATGCATCTCTGAATAGTATATTATATAAAGTATCAAATTATGTATCTGTATAACGGGTTTTATATAACCATCAATATATTATTCGGCATAATCTTGATGATTTGTTATGTTAACGTGGACCAGAGAGAAAGGTCACAAATCTTCTATGGTGTTCAAACTTATTTGACTACTGACCCCTTTAAAACGATAAGGATAAATAAACTCTGAAGATCCGAAAATAAATCCTGGTTCATTACGTATTATAAGTTTTTTTTTATATTTCATCTCGGGCACTATGGCGAATATTAATTTAAAACGCACCCAATAACAAGGTGCCCCATTCTGGAGACTTACGATACTAATCGTCTCACAGATCCAGACTGAAAGCACAATTAAAAACTGTGTCTCCACCGGGAATCGGACCCGGGACCTTTGGATAAGCAGTCTGATACCTGGCTAACTGAACCACGAAGGCCGACACGAAGTTCTTACAGTGCTACTTACTTTCCGAGTCCGGATTGGTCTTCCGGTGGTGGAAGGATCGGCCGGCATTCTGCCGTTTCCAGGGACGCCCGATAGCTTTTCTGTATCTTGAAACTCAATCTACGTGGAGGCTCCTTCCAAGTTATTAGAGTTACACGAATAGACAAATATTATATGAAATAAAGATTATTACACAATATTCTCAAGTATCGCATTATTAACTTTGTGGCACATCATTTTTTTATAAACTATATTTTATTACCACGTTGTTGAAATTGAAATTGCAACCGGTTTCGTAACTAACCGTTCCGTTCCCTCCTCAGGCAGATCTTCAACTAACACAGAATGTGATGATGTGCTTAAAAGAAAACTATGGAATTGGAGGTTATTGTTATTATTGGGGGTGTTCTTATGCACTGCGACCCTTAGTATCCCCTCGATAAATAGCCAAGTAAATTAAGTTAGAGTCCGCTTTTAAATATTTTTCCTTTCTCTTTTAGATAAATTAGTTGGTTACTTCAAATTCAGCCTTTATTTAGAATAAAAACTACTCGTTCAATGATGTTTTCGAAGAACGGTTAAAGTATTTTTTATGTAAAGGTTAATATTATTTCAACGAACCATAGTTTGATAGCCCCCGTGACATTTTACTTTCTCCATCAAATCTACGGTTAAAAATAAACCGCTGTTACGTAAACCGAGTCAGCCGCCGGCGGCGTTTGTGGAAATATACGCCTTAACTAAGGCGTCTTTGAGGTCAGTTTCGCGATATATTCAACCCGAGTCACGTGTATATTATTTGAACGAGAATTATTATCATTGCGTAATAACTTTCGATTGTGGACTGCGCTGTGCAGCATCAACGAGTGCCGTTTTGGTGAACGGTCCCATTACACGGGAAATTAACATAAAATATGTATATTTGGTGTTAATTTTATGTCGGTCGTTGGACACAATATCGGTCATTTATGTACAAATGTCGGTCACTTATGGGGAAATTTCGATTGTTTATGCGGAAGTATCGATTTAATATTTATTAGGTGTTTATGTCTAAATAACAATGACACGTATGTAAAGATATTAATATTTTGTTTTTCCATCATATTCATTAGCCTTAATAAACCCGTTTTTGGATGAAGGCCTTCTTCCATGTTTTCCGCAACTTTCTCTCCTGCCCCCCTCGACAACGTGTCATTTAGCTCAAGAAAAGAAACAAGGAAAGAGAACTCAATGTATGGAAGTGACATTTGCCAGTCACGTGACAACTGTCAGTTCCATATACTGAGTTATCTTTTCTTGAGCTAAATGACACGTTGTCTAGGGGGGCTGTATCAACTCTTATGTTATCATCGTTAGCTTCCATCAATCCAGTGAATGTTAAGTAAAGACTTCTTTCCATTATAGGCACACCATATATATTGTTCGTCATTATCCACGGCTTTAATTGATTCTTTTCCTAATTTCTACCGCGTCCTAATTTTAACAATTATGTTTTTGTGGTCATACTGTGAATATATATCCATTCAAATGTAACAAAATAATTTTAGAGTATTTTTCCGTCATTTTCTTTTTTTCAATACCAAATTTTTACGTTAAGACTACCATACCAAGGTCTACTATGAAAATAATTTATTATTTAAATTAAATTCTTATTTTAACTGGTTAAAATAATTGTTGATATTGTTCTATTGATTTATTGTGATTATTCGCGCGTTTCACGCAAGTCACATCGTCAGGATAATGCTATATTGGTGCTATATTAGGTAGAAACTAGAGAGTTTGCGGATACAAACGACTAAAACCCTGTGATCCTTCTACAATGGATTTATTAAAATATAGATATTAACAATAATAAATTATTACTTAAAATAAGTAAAAACAATTATTTAACTTTTTTACTTATTTTAAGTAATAATATTATTGTTATAATGGAATTCCATCACGAACTCTCAGTCAACAACATGGAATTAATATAGATATTATATTTTTGTATTGCTTCTCGGGCAACATAAAATATGTATACCATGTCAAATATTAATTTAAACGCTCTCAATAAAAAGTTGTCATATTTGTCGTCTCACAGATCCAGACCGAAAATACAATTAAATACTGATTCTACCAGGAATTGAACCCGGGATCTTTCTAATAAATGAGTTACGAAGGCCGAAGTTCTGTACATATAAATTTTCTATGGCATAGTTAATTCTTCATCTTGTCAAAACCAACTGTTATGCATACCTGACTTTCTAAGACGTAGAACCATTAGATTCAACCTCGTAGAGCGCATTTTGACGATGTACCTCGCGTGAAACGCATTAATAAGGGCGGTTGTGCGTTGGACTTGTAATCTAGTGAATCCTGGTTCTAAGCCTGGTTTGACTAATTTAGTTCACTTGTAACACAAGCCTAGGGCTTATTTTATAGAATGTGTCAGAACATACGTCTTTCAAGGCCATATTCAATCTTTTAATACAAAAATAATGATAAATGGATTATTTTCCCTTTTAGATATTATAATTAAATATCAAGCGACCTTCTCGATTAAAGTTCCTCAATTTCTGTCACTTATATAATGTAATTTACATACAATTATAAATAATAGTTTTAACTGACGTATCGTATCCATTTATAATTCGTTTATCTTCAGAGTTCTTTTTTTTTGTAAAACCTGTATCAATTTATAGCTACACGAGTTGTTTGATCTTTATTAATATAAACATATAAGTATATAGCTGTTCTTCTTCCACCACCACCCGTTCTGCTTATGGGGACTAATAACGGCCCCTTGCAAAACTCTGAAAGAACACATAAAGAACATACAAAGAGTCCGGAGAACTCTAAAACCTTGCAGACACTGCACTTAATGTGCCAAAGAGAGCTAATCATGTGGAAACAACTGGCTCAACGCTCAGTGATAGTGAAGGTAATAGTGCACCGAATTCAAGACAAAAAGTCTTAAAAGGCCTAAAGTTGCTCTTCGTGGCTACAAGTTCCGCATGTCCAATGGGGCCAAAGAAATTCCTTCGGACATCGTCGTAGAGTTCTCGTCGGAAAGTTGACACGGAGAAGTAAGTGCATTCCCATAGGATATGCTCAGAAGTCTGTTCAGGGTTATTACAAAGCTGACATGAGGATGAATAGGATAAGTGAAAACGAAAGAGATAACTTTTGAAACTGCCGTGTCCAGTAAAGAATTGCGTGGTCCGATAATCGGGAACAATCCACGAGGATGAAATTCGAGTCCTCACATGGGGAAGAAATAAAAATGTCAATCTGCCCACGGAAGAAGAAGACCAGCGACGTTGCCAAGCATCTAAAAGAGAACTCCGGGCCAAGTTCTCAATCTCTCCACGAACTGTGGGTAAATTTACAGGTTGGAGAGAAACACCACCCAAAATTGAGCTTCGGCCTCTATACAGGTTGTGAATTGAAGCTCGTCGCTGTGTTTCCAGATCAAAGGGAGCCATACCTGTGAGAATTGATTGGAGATGTTCATTTGTAAGTCTTGTGCGATGTTTGTTCTTATTTATTTTCATGACGGAAAACATCTGCTCACATAAATAGGTGATACCAAACATGCACAGAATGTGTGCTGCATGCTTTTTTAATTCCGGGTAGTTATCCAAAGTCTTGAAATGTTGTGTATAAAATGTAAGAGCGTTAACCTCTTTAAATTTTTCTTTCAAAATACTCATCAGCCTCGCTGCTGTGTTTAACAACATTTATTATCTAAAACTAGCAAGCACATAATATTATACTGTCGGTGCTTAGCCAGTTTCTTCAATGCCGAATACAGGCCAAGTGTTGGATTAAAGTCAAGTCTCAGTAAGATCGTATGTGTTTATTAGTTTATGTTTTTGTACAAAATCGTTGCTTAGTCACATGACTGCAGTTTTTGGAATTTAAATTGTTTTAAATACCTACTTAAATTTTCTTGGTATTATCCAAAGACCTTATAATAATGTAGTATTATCATAGACTGTTTGATACATAATTTCACAGCTTTGTTATTTTATCATGTGATTCAATAACAAGATTATATATAATGATAATAATGTTATATCGTGTGTCATTCTGTTATTTTATAATGTAATTTTTATCATTTGTCCTTAACGTGGCCATAAATTCGGTTGTTTTCTTGTATTTCGTTTGATTTTGTTTATATTTAAGTTATTGATTCGTAAAGTGTGTTTGCAATATATGACACTGGTTGGTACGATTTCTTTATTTATTATTACGAGTTCGACAACCCTGGGTAAATTTCTACACTGAATCAAAAAATCTCCTCATTTCTTGACTGTTTTGTTTTGTTCCTGATTTGTAATGTGGATGTAACGCTGCTGACAAGAGTCCATCCATCGCAGTAATATTTTGTTTCTGATTTTTAATGTAGATGTAACGCTGCTGACAGAGTTCATTCATCGCAGTAATGTTTTGTTTCTGACTTGTAATGTGGATGTAACGCTGCTGACAAAGTCCATCCATCGCAGTAATATTTTGTTTCTGATTTTTAATGTGGATGTAACGCTGCTGACAGAGTCCATCCTTCTCAGTAATATTTTGATTATTAGATTCTTTAATTACTCTGGTTGATATTTTTTCTATCCGATATTGTATATTACTCGGCATAGGCTTTTTTTTCCTGAGCTAACCGAAACAGCTCCTCCACTCTATGAACTCCGATGCATTCTCTGACGTTTCTGAGCCATGATATTTGCTACCTAGCCACTCCACGACTACCGTTATTTTCTTCTTTTTATAATGAGGTACAGCATACCGTATTTATCGTTACGGAGAATCTACGAATGTGTCCTAAGTATCTACGAATCCATCTTTCTCATTTTTGTACTGGACAACAATTCTCTTCCCATTCCAACTCTTCGCTTCTATATGTAGTTAAAAAATATGAAAGAAACTATCTTAAAAAATAGTATGCATATGATTTCAAATAAACCAGGGCATTAAATAAAAAAGAAACTTAATTTTAAATATAAATTAAGATATTTTTTACAGTTGTTTGTACACTTTTGCCTTGAAAGATATTTTACATTAAATGACATGAAATAAAAAAAATACTTTAAATACCAAAACAATAACAGTAGAATTCACATATTATTAAACGGGGTTCTGTGCATCTCCTTCTTACAAAAGTCAATACCAACATCAAAAAGTCTATACTTGAGTAATACTCGTTACTTAGACGTTGCATGCAAACAAGCAATTAAAACATGAACGTAAAAAGTATTAACTTATGCCTCAACTGCACAAATGAATATGGAACATTATGTATGTTCTGTATTAATTCTGTTTGGTGTTTTTAATTTAATTCAATAACTAAATGTTCTGTTTTGTTTCCTGTTATTTACTAGTGATCTTTGATGCATTTGAGCCATCCATCGATTTCAATCGGTGTGTTGCCTTGGTTTGTTACGGTTCAGCAACTTTTGTCAGTACATAATCCGGTTCTTGTATGTGTGTCAGCGGTCAGTGGTGCACTGCTACTTGCTACTCTTCCAGTTACGAGTTCTAATCCACGACCTTACACAACCTTAATGTAATTGCATACTTTAGGCATATGTAACAATAAATTGTTGAGATAAAGTTGCTTCAATAACAAAAATGAAAGGAAGAAACTTAATCTCGTATTCGTTTTTATTTATCGTTAAGCAATAGTCCACCCCTTTCAACAGTATAGAGAGTGGACTGTTGCCAGTACAGTTGTATGGGGTGGAAGGTTGGAATCTCAACAATAAATATAATTGAAGCATTACAGATGTTGCTATATCGAAGGTTGATGCGCATCTTATGGGCACATAGAGTCTCCAATGAAAGAGTTCTAAAAATGATGGAGTAAGTGAGTTGCTGACCACTGTCAAGAGACGCAAAGCCGCGTATTTTGAACGCATACTCTGTATTGATATTGCCCTTCTACAACTTACAGTAGAGGAAAAGATAAAGGGAAGACGGAGTATAGGGCAAAAAGAATATCGTATCGCCTTAAAAATCTCATTCCAGATGCGGCGTCACTAAGTAGATTGGCGCAGGATCGTGATGAGTTTGGTGTGATGGTCGCCAACCTCCTTTAGGAGCGGCACAAGAAGAAGAAAGGTGAAAGGATTTTCAAAATGTACTATTTTGCCTACTATAGACTCTTAGCAAGTTATAATATCTAGATCAGGTATATTTAGTAGAATGAATATTTTGAAAGCGTCTACTAAATATATCCGGCTGTGACACCCTACATCCGGTATATATACATACCATATATACATACCGTCACGCCATATCCCTCACGGGTTGGAGGATAGAACCGAACGCCACATTTTTATATCTTGGCAGATATTCATTTTCTCATACATTTTTATCTGTTGTTCACGCTTGTAACATTTTCGTCTTTCAGAATATCTTTCATTTGTGGTAGTGCCATCCCTTTTTTGGGCGGCCATGACCTCTCGTTCTTTTCCTGTCCGCATTTCTTACCCTGTCATACATCGTTCCATTACAGATTCTTCTTAGCGATTTCGTTTCAACTGCATTTATTCTGCTTTCGTGCGACTTCTACCATGTCCAGATTTCACTTGCATATGTTAAGGTTGGCACTAAGATAGCATTATGAATGGCAAATTTGGATTCCCTTGAAACATGCTTTTCAGATAGATAAATTCGTCGACTTGCTCGAGCTATTCGCTGTTTACTTTCATTTGACACGCTGTTCTGCTTTCACTCTTTTGAAAAAGCCTTTGATTTGCTGACATTCATCCTCAGTCCGTTCTGTATTTATCCTTCATATACCATACATACTAACAAGATATTGTAACTCTCCATACTTTCTACTAACAGAACTCTATCGTAGGTTTACATAAAATCACTCACTAATACAGTATTCAATTTCTGACCCTTGCTTTCATCCTTAAGGGGTCTTATACAGAAATCAATGTACAGATTGAAGAGCCATGGAGACAGCACGCACCCCTGTCTAACACCATTATTTATAGAGAACCACGTTGTTACTGCGTCGTTGACACGGACACATGCTTCGTTGTCCACTTCATACACTGATCGTATATCGCATTATGGTTCATAGGCCATAGGTTTTTTTATTCAAAACTTATTTGCGACTATGAGTTGAAAAAAAAGGTCTATACATGTTCTGCCGCCCACAAACGTTTCTTGGATATCCCATATCTTGTTTCTGTAACATTTCGTACTCTTTGATTCAGAACCTTTGCATACTTTTTAACAACTGATCTTATGGTTCTATAGTATTTGCAGTCGATCTTCGATCCTTTACCTCTACCATCTACCAACCAATCAAAAAATGTGTTTTGTGCAGTTTAAATGGTTTTTCAAGATGTTTGCCGAAAGCTATGTCATATATTGTAGTTTTACAATTAACAAAATTACAAAACTTAAAAAATTGGTCCACTCTCATGTTAGTTCTAATTTCATTAATATGCTTGATTATTTTAATAGTGTATATGTGATACAATAATCCATGGTCACTATATATTTTTTGTTTCTATAATGGTACTATTTGTTATTTGTATATAGTGAGCCTACAGTTGGTAGCGGTGATAGCCCAGCGGTAAGGTCGTCGCCTCACATGCGTGAGGTCGACGGTTCGAATCCGGGCGGGGCACGCACCTCTGGATTTTAAAAAAAATCTATGTGCGAATTTATATCACTAGCTATGTGTAGCCATGATCCAATTTGTCTGGTTCCCCTTTCTAAGGGTTACGAAGGTCAGATGGCAGTCGCTTCAATGTAATAACCAGACTCGCCAATTCCAGGATCATGGTTAAAGCGTACCCCGATAGAAACGGGACAAAAAGCGCTAAGGGGAAAGAAAAGTGAGCCTACAGTTGGGATTGTAGAATAGGCGTGATGACAGTAAGAAAAAATCATTGAAATTATGATTTTATAAAATAAAATATGTTATAAAGATTTGAAAAAATATATTTATTTTCATTTTAAAAGAGCGAATAATATTAATATTATTAAAATAAAAATACAAAATATGTTAGTCCGCCATTTTATGTGAAACACCAATCAGAGCGCATGACGTCACCATATTGCTACTGTCATATTGTGTTGTTCGAAATGGCTATTTTTTTCATAACAAGCTATATGGAATATGCTGCTTATTTTTAACATGCTATTTTTATTTATTGATTTATTTGGTTTATTTGGGACAATAAACCAAATAATATCGCTATCCGCTCTATTGAATCGTTGACGCATCTGTTATAACACGCACCGAGTATTGTGACGTGGTGGAGAATATTTAACGTTTCAGAAATAAATAACTTGGTGGCTTTCATTGCTTGATTATAAAATAAAATTATGTTATTATATTTTTTCTTTGATTTTGTTATGTACCTACAGTAATGATGATGTTTGTGGGAGTTGTACAGTGTTATATGAGGTTGAAATAGAAATACACAATGTATGTATTATGATGAATCTAGTAGATCAGAATATAATAAGATATACATATGGGATAATTGTTATGATTCATATACATATACAGCCTTACTTACTATTTTCAACAAACCTCAGGTTCAGCCTAAGATATCGTAAATACATACTATTTGGTTTACGTCAAAGTGTACTTACTAAATTTTAAACAAGGCGGTTTAAGTAACTCTAGGGTAATACAAATATGGACGTGGCATCGTTGTAATTTATCGTGTTATGTTGGTACCATCGTTACATTGTTGCATTATTATCGACACTTCGCGCTTCGCGCGCCAGTCTGTCCGTCCATTCTTGTCATTTTTTATTGCGTTTTATTTTCATGCTGTCTATTTACAAACAAAATAAAGCAATAATTTAATCGTTACACCTTCGAAAATTGACAGGAAGACGAAAAGGTATGTTATGTGTATTAAAATAATTGGTGATTTATCATTTTATATATTTTCGCGTATTTTCAAAAACATTTGTATGCATTTTTTACAATTGCGTAGTTTACGATGTGTTCAATATTGTACTGTTCAGTTTTTTAGATTGTTGCTAATGTAACATGTTGATTTACTATTTGTTTGTTTTGTCTTATTTCAAGGATCTCGTTTGCTGTGTATCAAGTGAAAAATTATAAACAAATCATGAAAATAAATCGTCAGATACCAACTAGAAAGTACGACGTATCCCAATCGTAAGTAGTCGATGATAATATAAAATGTTGTGAAGCCCATATAATATAATCTAAGTGTGAAGCATTGTTTTAAGTTAGATAAAGATTTTGTATTAAATTATCAGCAATCTTAGCGAGTTTTCGATTTCCCATCTTATGAATTGTCAACAGTGATGTAAATTGCAAGGAAAGTTACTTTTATACTATAACTAGTGTTGAGATATTCTATACATTCTTTTGTTATAAAAATAATGGTCAATTACTCTTGATAGTAATACATTTTTAATGAATAAATATATTATTAAATACTTTCATACGTGATAATTTCAAATTAATTCACATACTTCCAAAGGTAGAGGTGTATGGCACTCAGTTCTCACTGCCTACCCGTTTATACAGCCTTATCAATGCCAAATGTGTCAAAACTCACAAATTTATTAAATATATATTTTAACTTATTTTTTCCCAATTACGATCGTCAACTTAATCACTTTTATATTTTGGTAAATTTAGACAGAAAATTCTATCGCTGTAGTATATAAATTCTTTGTTTTATATTTACTTTGTGAAAAAAAATTTCAGATTCAACACATTAAACAATGGACGCAGTCCCAAGTAATTACTTTATGGAAGACAGCTATAGGTGATGTACACAGACCCCATCGCATGATTCATTGTCAGACATGTCAATGATACTTCACGAGAGTTTGAGAGTGATACAAACATATTTGACATAGATGGAATTTAATTAGTAGAATGGTATGTACCAACCACATTTTTTCAATTTTATTACATACTTTTTATTTATTTTTGAAGTAAAACATGCTATCATGCTTGCAATACACATAGATAGTGAATGAATAAACTTCATATAGTCAATATGAAAGTGTTTGAAAAATTTAAAACACAACAATAGGTTTTGTCATTTATATGAAAGTTTTATTGAAAAAAAAATCATTTTTAATACACAAATATGTACATGAAACTGTATGCATTGCATTGTTATTTATGTTGCTTCTCAGTAAACTAACAGTTAAAATATTATTTTAACACACACTCAATAATAATATACTGTTTGGAGACATGAAGTTAACCATCTCATAAACCCAGGAAAAAACTGTACTCGCTGGGAATTGAACCAAGAACCTTATAAATAATATAATTTTGATTAAATTGTTTTATTATACATTACAGAGTGAAAATATTGTGATAGCAGAAGACCAACCAACAATCTATCAATTGAACTGAGGTAATTTTTCATATACTTACTAACCAATACTTAGTCAAATAGAATTTGACATTTAACGCAGATATCATTACATAGAGCAATCCAGAACCATGAAGTATAATGAATCTCATTAGCTAGGACTTGTCTGCATTCTTCCAACATAACAGTTCTGACTAGTATAGAGGATATGAAGTGATATTTGTGAACAGCTTTGATTTATAAAAGGGCTGCAAATACACTGAATAATTTGAACGAGGAAAAAACCAAGTATAATAACTATCCATTTTATTGTCAGAATAATGTATCATAAATATAGTTTTCATGAGATTCATAGATGGCGTTATTAATGACCCAAAAATGAACAAATATAATTAATCTTCATCATAATAAATCAAATACAAATTCAGTGTTTTATTACATTTTTTTTATTACTTAATAATTTATAAAAAAACAATAAACCAAATTGCTATTTGAACAAACATACAAACCAATTACAAAGACACTTCATTACAATTAAGATAAATTACTTTTCACAAAATGTGTTTATACTGCTAATTTAAATCAATTTTTCTTTACAGTATGTACATGCAGATGTGTGATAAGAAACGAGACCCAAATTTTGACTATGGTAATTTTTATAACAAACATAATTTAGTTAGACAAATATATTTTTATAATATTTTTGTACTTAGTAGCTAAGATGACCAAGAACTGTATTACATTCAAGAACGATCCCAAAGAATATTCTAGTTATTAGGAAAATACCTTACTTCACATCTTAGATAACAGAGTACCTATTAACTACTAAAGGAAGTCATCAATGATGACTAAATTGTTCAGTTTCATAAATATTATAATCAAAGTCATCTTTGTTATTTTAATAACACATTTCAATAAAAGTGATTGTCTCGTATCTTATGAAATATATTACCAAGATAGCCATTATTTTTGAATATTATTAAAACTTTTATGAAATGTCTTGTCTTGTATATGTCAAGTAGAATACCATAATTTTTTGATAACAATAACAAAGTATTATGTAATGCATATATTTTTTTACAGTTCAGGAAGAGGAGCGTATTCAAAAAAATAGCACCAAGAGGAACACCCTTGGAGGAGTAGGAACACCCAACTTTTTTGGAATTGAATTTACTGTTGTAGGGTCGATGGCAGAGCGGTTAGCGCGCTGGGCTAATAATCTATTGGTCGCAAGTTCGGATCCTGCCTCGACCGATTTTGTTCACCTATAGCACAAGCGTTTATGCTTAATTAAGGAAATGTAAGAAGATGTTTATGTACTTGTTAAACGAGAACATATTAAATAAAAAAAAATATTTTAAAAATCTGTATTCAGGAAAATTTAATTTTAAATAAAAGGAATATTTTTTAATTTGTAAATAACAATGGACTGTCCTGGCTTTGGTTTTGCTCCATTTATTCTGACTTAATGCATATTTATTTTTACTTTCTTTAGATATATTTATGACTATTGTTTTATCTTTCATTATTTATTATTGTCTATTGTTCATATATACATCTTTTTGAGTCCATTGTTTTTATCCAATTTTGTTTTATATTTTTAGTATTGTTTTTTATATTTTAATGTTATACATATCTAATAAAGATTTATTTTATTTTAAAGAATTATCAAAACTGTCCAATGTGATCATTGTTTTGTTATGTGTCATGTATGATTGCACCTGTGTTATTGTGTGCAACTGTACTGAAATAATTGTCATCCCACACAGTTTATATTGAAATTATTGAATGTCATCTGAAATTTGTAATTTTTATGCATTTATTTTTGAAATATTATATAGATGATAGAATGGTATGGACTAGTTGTAATAAGGGCAATATATCTATTAGAAAGAAAAAAAGCCCTTAATGATATATATTTTGTCATTCTTTCAATGATGTGTTAAGTATATATCTTTTTGAGTCCATTGTTTTTATCCAATTTTGTTTTATTTTTTTAGTATTCTTTTTATATTTTAATGTTATACGTATCTAATAAAGATTTATCCAATGGAATTATCATGTGATCTTTGTTTCGTAATGTGTCATGTATGATTGCACCTGTGTTATTGTGTGCAAATGTACTGAAATCATTGTCATCACACACAGTTTATATTGAAATTATTCAACGTCACCTAAAATTTGTAATTTTTATGCATCTAATAAAAAAATATTGTCAAATATGAATTTTGTTTTATTTTATTTTTTAAATATTATATAGATGATAGAATGGTATGGACTAGTTGTAATAGGGGCAATATATCTATTAGAAAGAAAAAAAAAACCTCAATGAAACAGAAAGAATGTAAGATGACAGAAAAAATATAAAAGGTCAACAGAATGAATCAAGGTATTTAATTACAGGGACAAAACCATTATCACGGTAAATATGTATAATTTAATAAAATGTATGAATGCCTAGTGCTGGATTGGTAATCCAGTGGATGAGGTTTCGAATTCTGTCTCGACTGATTTCGTTCACATTTTAGTGCTTTTTTTTTTAATAAAAAGTGAATGTCCTTGTTAAACAAGTACATATACATCTTCCTACATTCCCTAAAATAAGCAAATAAATGCTTGTGCTATAGGTGAACGAAATCAGGAGTTTTTACAAGGACATGTTTATTTATACATATTCAATAAAAGAAAGAAAGTAATGAACCTAACATTACCTAAATCATTGTGCACATATGAGATTTGTTGTATGCTTCTTCTATTGGATTGGATGAATTACGTAGAATAAAGAGGTAAGGCTTGCTTGCTTTTAACATCTAAATCAGATTTAATCAATAGAAAGATTCAATTTATTAGCAGTCTCTTCTATTCTAAAGCCTTTGTATTCCAGTTTCTGATTTGTAGAATGGATATATCAATGCAGTTTGAGCCTTCCTGGTCTTATTTGTCCTTGTGGTCTGGAGAGTGTGAAGCATTTTACTGGAATGTCGTCGTCCATTCTAATTAGGTATGTGATCAGCCCACCTTCGAGGATTTCGTCATACCTAGCTCTCCGTATAACTCTTTGTTGTATCGACGACAACAATCATCAGTATATATGTATCACAGTACCGTATTCTGTTCTTAGGATCCATCTTTTAAATTTTACAATGGATCTCTATGGAGCCTTCTCTGATTTTAGAAACATACTTCAAGACTGGTGTTATCGGAGTTTATTTTTAAATCATGTCCGATAGCAAAAAAGGGTCAATGCGATTTTTATATATTTTACGCATTCGTGGTAAATTTATTTCACTCACTATAATTATTGTATCAATATAATTTGTTCTAGAAAATCCATAATATTATATCAATTTAAAATGAAAAATACAAAATACGATGCATAGAAATAGCTACCAAATACGTTAAACCGATGTAAAACCTGGGGTCTAGATAGTTTAGGGTGACAGCTGAAATTCTCGCGACTTAAACCAGGTTTAACGACAATTCGAAGAAAGTAAGTACACTTTTTTGATAAATCTCGCCAAATTTGGTTCAACGTACGTAGAACGTCTGAACAAAAAATAGTAAGTAAGGCCGATAATGATTAATATATTAAAAAAATATAATGTAATGTAATAGGTGTGATGACTGTAAGAAAAAAATCATTGAAATTATGATTTTAAAAAATAAAATAGGTTATAAAGATTTAAAAAATGTACTTATTTTCATTTTAAAGGAGTGAATAATAATAATATTATAAATATAAAACTACAAAATGTGTTAGTCCGCCATTTTATGAGAAAAAACAATCAGAGCGCACGACGTCATAGTATGGTCGCGTCAATTCTTCTGATAGTCTTCAATACAATATACGCATTAATTGTCGGTCTGGACTATGTTTATTTTGGTGTTATCGATATATTAATATTTTAATTAGATACTTAAAACTAAAACAAATAAAATATAAATGGAACAAGGATTCATCAAAGCAAATAGTTTCAATTTACCTAGATACTCGCCTACCTATCGGGGGACACTATGGGCCGGTATTACAGTGTCAGTTTAAGAGCTAAACTCAAGTTTTACAAAAATATAGGGTATTACAGTGTCCGTTTAGACCTAATCTTCCCTCAAATACGTCACTAAAACGACAAATATTTAACCTAACGTTTCTGGCAGATTAAGTACTTAACTGTGAGTCAACTGTCATTTGCTAGGCAACTCGTGTAGTTTCAGTTTCTATCACTAGAGGCGTTAGGCAACGTGTGTAGATTCAGTGTTGTATCACTAAAGGCGTTAGTTATATCGAAGGTGGCGCCACACAACAAAACAAACTGACAGCCGTATTGAAACGAACACGGGCATTTAAAAGCATTATTTTGGTGAAAAAAATTAAATTTACCATGTTGGATAATAAAACAATGGTATTTAAAGTCGTAGCGTCCCGTTTTGTATTTCGTATTATTTGAGGTTATTTAATTTTGACAGATAATAACCACAGAAAAAGTGAAATATGTCTATAATTGAAGATTTAGTAACTGACATGTCATATTGCACTGTAATACGGAAATGGATTCAATCTCCCCTTAACATTAATCTTGAGTTTGGCAAACTCAATGAGTTGAGGGTCGACTGTAATATCGGGCCTATGTTAATTGTATCTTGTATGTAACTTAGTTTTTATTGAATAAATAAATAAATAATGAACGCTCGCAACGTATGGTAAACTAATTTAGTTTTAGCATTCTACAATTTTGTCACGCGATGGTGAGCTGACGAACGTTCGACATGTTATGATGCTGGTCACTGCCAAACTAAACTAGCAAGCTATATTTTTTTCATGAAATGAAGCGATTTGCGAAACGACGGCGATTACGCGAAGCATGCGTTTTAAAACATCGTTACAATTTTAGCAGCATACGAATTATTACATAGCGCTCGTTATTTGTATTGTGTTCATAACAAGCTATATTTATCTGCTATCGTTATTTTTAGCAATAGCAGCCATAGTAGTTATTTTTCTGCCTGTCTTAACTACTCTTAACTAGAATGGAACTTTTGATGGTCGGATATTTCTTTGCGTCGAACAAAGACTTTTGTTCATTAGAATTTCGAAACGTAAAAACTTAATAATAAGTACATATAAGTACTTTATTTATCTGTAATTTAAATACAACTTACATCTCGAAAATCGATAAAATATGCTCCTTCTTCTCTCTACATTATGTGTTCATAAGCTAAAAACATACGCGGGAAACGTATGATGGCCTATTTTGACGTTTGGACATTAATGAAGTTCTTTATATGCTTATTGCCTAAATAATGGTAAATATTATATTATTGAGAGCTAAAAGTGGGGGAACAAATACTGCACTTCATTGTAAACGCGTACTTAATAAAATACACTTGTGTCTCGCCGTGCGAAATTTAATCACTTATTTCTCTTTTTTTCGCGTGGGACGAAAACATATACCTCAGTAGGTGTTTTTTTCGTCATGTTTGTACATTTAGGGACCGCACAACACTTATGCACTTTTGAATTGATTATAAATACACAAATCGTCCTAGAATACATATATTACATATAGTAGTGATATGCAGTTTACAATATCGTGACGTCACATTCAGGGTCGGCAGGCGCCATGATACTACAAGCGTTTTTTGGCGTAAATGTCAAATTTGATTTTAAAATGGCGATTTTTGCTACTAAACCTTCATTTTATGTAGAAATGTATATATATTTGAAAACAGTGAATGCGTAAAAACATCGTGAGATAGTTTTTCAAAATTAGTCATCATGCCCATTATTGTTTCAGTAATCATCACAGGTACCCGACTGTGGGTAACTGCGGCATGGTTTATTATAATTCTGAGCTGATTTTTTTCATTTGTATTTAATTGTATTTTGTTAATTTATGTGTCTTTTTTGTTCAAGTTTTGTTATACACTGTCTTTACTATTTTATGTTAAATTGTCGACCTCAATACATGCCAGCCCTAGTGAAGTCGAAAATTATATATTATTTTGTATTTTGTTACCTGTAAAGTTAATTAAATAAATAAATAAAATTAATCGTCTATGCAAATTGTGTCAAATTACAGAATTACCAAGGCGAAATTTAAAAAAATGATATTTTGAGAATTCATTTCTATTCGAAACGATTTCTTATAACACGATATTATAAGGCCACAGTGTCTGTCTGTTGTAAGATTTACCCACAAATGTGAACTTTTAATATATTTGACCTTTAGTCGACATCCAAGGTTCGTCTTTTTGCACATTTTTACATACAAATACCATCACGCCATGTCCCTAACGGTGTAGGAAGAAAGGACCGAGCCCCAATACACCTCTTTCCTTGCAAACATTCATGGCTTTACAGTCATCGTCTCGTTCATGATCGCCGATAGTTCTAGGGATGACACGCTATTCACTCCATCTATTCTTGTATATTTTTCTTGGTCACTCGTTCATTTTTAATTCTTTCGATATGCCTAAACCACCTTACATCAATTAAGGAAACTCAATAAGAAGGCATAATTGAGTTCCTGGTTCTTCTATAGTATTCCAACTTTGTCTCTATTGAGATTAAAAAGTTTGTCAAAAAAAACTTACATTTATTTATTTATTACGTTTACTTTAACAAATATTTCTTATCTACACGATTGTTTATCATCTATGACTCTATGAGATGTCCTCGCTATTACGACAAACATAATAAATTGAAGTAATTATTTGTAGATTGTATCGGTCGATGTTTCAGTGATTTTATCTCTTTGTGCAGGGGTCAAAAACCGACCGACAGTTTATTTCCTTAGTTTGAAGGTTTAACGAAGACACTAAAAATATTATTAGTATTTTAATACGACAATAATTTATATAGTATCTACCATTTTAATAGTCAATAGTCCGTGATACAAGTAAATATTATATGTATTATAAAAGTACATAGTCCTTATTTTAGAGTGTAATGATTGTTATGGGCATGGAATTTTTTTTGAAAAAAAAAACGGTGTCGTGTAGCACTTGTTTTTTTATTCGAATTACACTGGTTGAAATGACCTCATAAACTTTATCAAAATCAAAGTATGTACATACAATGAAATTAGGATGGGATGGGATCTTTGCATATCCCGGCACTGCGACCATTTGTGGTCTATAATAATTATTGTACTCGGCTGGGTTGTCTTAACAAAAGTATCAGTAATAGTATAGTTAAAATACTTTAATTTCATTATATTTCAATGAAACAATTAAAGTATTTTAACTATACTTACATTACTTTAATGTTTGTTCGAGAAACACAGTCTGTCCTCTTACCAAGGTTAATGTTGAATGTTTAATACAGTGTATTATTAGTGACAGAGTAAAAAGAAAATAGAGATTACAAAAGCGAAGAGAAAAACATATTGAATATTGAAACTGTTCATAGCAATGAAAGGAAAATAAAGGAATAAGGAGAGAAAGAGGAGTAAGAGGATAGGAAGAAGAAATCAGGTATTATCAGATAGATATTTTTGTTTGAGCCTTTTTTGAATATTTTTAATATAATATATAATAGGTATTAAAAGTTCAAATTACTGGTGAACAGTGCAAAGTATTATTTTTAGATCATATTTTTATAATTAATCTTAAAATAAAAGGAATTTAATTATCATTTGATTCAAAGATCTCCCATGAACATTTATCTTTTGATGACTTGCTCAATATTTATCATCACTTATCATTTCGATGGAATTTGGAATTTACTGCTAAATGCAGAGCAATATCCACAACCAACTTTCCCTCTAATTTTTCTATTGTGTGTGCGGATCTTTTTCATGTATATTTAAATGTATATTTTTAGGGTATTTAGTAATCACAGTGATTTTATATAATAAAAACACTAACAAAGATAATTTTTGAAATAAATAAAAAAGAAACCTAACTAAAATCTGGCAATGGAAACTTTCTTATATAAAATTGACTGTGCGGAGGGTAAAACATGTGTGCGGAGACATTTTAGTAGGTGTGCGCTCGCATACCTTACAGGGAACATTGTCCACAACATATTGAAAATGAGTTAAAACTAACACTTAGAGGAGAATGTTAGTTCTCGAAACTATTTGTTGATACAAACAAATTATTATAAATAAAAAATAAACACTGTTTTTTTATTCAGCAATTATTTTACGACCGTTTCGCCTGGTGAAGGCCTCTTCAACTTTTATAATTGTTTTTTTTTATGTTTCGCCAATTTATATAATATATAAGTTTTATGAATAGTCGATAGATCATATTATGATTTTTTTCGTTTTTTTATACTTACCAGGAAGACAATTTATTGTAATCGAATATCATCAATACAACAAAGAAATTACGTACTTACACGATATCGAATAAAAAAATATATTTATAATCGTCGTACGTAAATACATATCTCTCGGCAATCGAATTATTTATAAATACTGACATGAAGGTGATAGATATCGAAGATCAAAGATCGCTTCTAAAACCTACGTCTACTAATTATATTTGTCAATTTTTATTTTCAAATAATCTATCAGAGATATCTGTTGTTAACCTAACTGTAATTGTTAAATTAATGTATCTATAATATTATTACGATAAATCATAATTTATTACAATACTGAATTTATAGATGTTAACTTATCTCACAATAACAATAAATAATTACATATGTAGTAGTACTCTTATATGTATTGGTTTGAGTTTTTTTTAAACATTGTCAACTTATGTACCTATAATGTGCTGTAATCTGATTATTTTTGTTTCGTATTGATTTTTTTTTTAGATTCGTGTTGATATTTGTCTTACTTTTTTATAGATTTGATTTGATAATTTTTCTTCTCTTGTTTAGTATTCTTTTACAGTATTAATTTTGAACTTGTATTGTCTGGCGTAAATGATTTTTACTGTAAACTAAATTATTTAGTGTTACTTCAAATACGTGTATTTTTTATTACAACAGGTTTTAAAAATATTGTATTTTCTTTATTGTAAGTACATATGTTGCTTCTTTGCGTTTTACCGAAAATTTATGCAAGAAATAAAAGAATTTTTTTTTCAATATCATAAAAATTGATTCATGCTAAATCAGCAAATAATTTTTCGAACCAATACCTTTAAGAACAATTAAACCAGTGGAATATGGACTCCGATATTCATATTTTCAAAATATTGTGTACCTACATATTTTATTTTTGAATCGTTTTGTTATCGTGATATTTATAATCTATTATTTTCAAAACCTGTTAAGCGTGTGAACCTCGCAAATAAGGCCTCGAAGGGACCTATGACGACCGACTATGGCCCAGTATTTCAGTCGGCCCTTAGGAGTTTAACTCAAGTTTAACAAAAATATTGCGTATTTCAGTACCTAATCTTCCCTTAAATACGTCACTAAACGACAAATATTTAACTCAACGATTCTGGCGGATCGCGTGTCTTAATCTTGAGTTAAGTATTGTTTCTAGTCTTTTTCGCCAGGTGGCGTACTAATCGCCGCACGCTTTAATGTTTTATTTCATTTTATACTACAAATAACTATGCATAATAATTATAATCATGATTTATTTTTGTTGTTAAAATAAAATACTTGATATAGAAGTGGTTCATGTATTTAATGTTTTCTTTTTTACATAATTTTGATGTATTGCCTGACAACAAACGAAATAAACTGTCAGCCATAATGAAACGTCAGGCACGCAACTTTATTTTTGCTATGTTTTTTCATCCCACTTTTTAAATTGATCCATCCTGTTTCTATATATATAATGTGTATTCTTAAATTTTCTACATAAGACACTATTTTACCATTATCACTCAGTTCCATATCCATCTGTAAAATGTACATACATTTTGCATTGAAGAACTACGTACGTAGTACATATTCAATGACATTTTTTCACTACAATGTTTGATTTTAATTAAAAAAAACATCGATCGGTATAAAAAATTGAAAAAGTAACATGCTGTGTAATGAAACAAATAAAATAATGTGTTGTTATTATAATAATAAAATAATATTTAGTCACAGCTTCGCGTCACGTATCATTTAAGGTTATTACAATTTTGACAGATGCGTTATAGACAATAACCTGAAGATTACGTAACTGACGTTTCATTTTGCACTGAAATACGCGAATGAAATTTAATCTTCCCTAAACTTTTAACTTGGATTACCAAATCCAACAATTTAAGGGCCAACTGAAATCTCGGGCCTATGCTACCCAAATAAACCCTGGATGCACGCATGTCCTACACCAGAGGTTCCCAAACTTTTTTTCTCGTAGACCACTTTAAAAATTTTACTGGTTTCGGTGGACACCCTGCTGCTAGATTTCTACCATATTCTCAAAGATAAGATCTAACGATGGAAATATGCGTCGCGGCTGAGTTTTAACACCAAATTTCGGAGTGGTAAAAATAAAAAGAAAATCAAGGGAGTTTTTAAAAAAAGAAAATTAATGCTAAATAATAAGGCTATTTGAACCATATACTGAAAAAAAAAATATCAACCCGTGAACCAAAAAAATGCAATAATCATTATTTTTTCGAGCTATAAACCGTAGCTCTTAAGAAGTGTCAATACCTACGACCATTTATCACCGAAAATTTTCAAATTTCACCGAAAAATTTGGATGTTTTTGGTTCCCTCCATTTTTTAAGTAGTGTTTTATCTGCCTACATTGATAGGTAAAGCCAAGCCAAAAATTTCATTCTTTTTCGTGGACCCCCACTTGTGAACCCCCATTTTTATTTCACGCCAACGTAAACCCCGTCAGACCCCTGGGGGTCCACCTGGACTACTACTTTGGGAATCACTGTCTTACACTAATGAAATACTTACCTGATTTATATAGAATTATTTTTATCACTAATTCTACGTACCTACATGTTATATTCAAATTAACTGTTTTTTCCAAGTTTTATAACATATAAATATATATTTGCTAAATCTAGTGCATATTGATTTTATTGTCTCCATTCATTTTATAGACCAATTAATTGCGCAATTATCGTAGAATAATGCCCATTGATAGTAAATATTTTATTGTATATTTAACATTTTAAAATATCATAAATCACGCAATATCATTTTCTTTTTATTCATAGAAGTATGTGCTGTAAAATATTACATTAACGTAATAGGTAATTATTTCGGACAAGAAAAAAGTGTTCAATAAATAAATAATAAGTACCTTATTTTAAATATATACGTTTGTATTAAGAGCGCGCCATGTGTAAATTGATTATGTATGAAAACGTCGTAGAATAAAAAAAAACTTTTCAATTATTTTCCAATGTCAAATAATGTATACTTACTATTTACTAACTTACCATCCAGGTATGAATGATCAATGATTGACTGGATGTTATTTGTCTTGTATTAATATTGCTGTCATTTCAATGTTTTCTTGTGTATTTTTTGTTATTGTTAAACAATTTATTATATTTTGTTTTTCAGTTGAACAATTGGATCTATCCTTTTTTAGTTTAACATTAAAAAACATAAGAATTGTGTCAACAATTTACGTCACCGAGACGATATTCAAAAAAAGTTTATGATTAATTGAAGAGATTTTTTTTTTATTTTCAAGGCATTACATCCTATAGAATGATTTGTGCCAAAAATCAACAAATAAACAAATTAACACAAACAAATAAATTCAGACATGGTAATGAAATAAAAATATATTTTTTATACAAATACATAAGAATTAAATATACAAATTAACACAAACAAATAAACTTAGACATGGAACTCAAATAAATATATAAAATTTATAAATAAATAAGAATTAAATATGCAAATAAACACAAACAAATAAACTCAGACAGCATGGAACTAAAAATATATAAAATTACAAATACATAAGAATCAAATAAAAAAAAGGAATACAGAATTGAAGAGTTACATAATAAATTAATAAAAATATATTAGGTACATGCGCAAAAAAAATACAGTAACAGTACTTCTTCTCTGTGTAAATTGTGGACCTGTTTCTCTTCTGAAAGCTACTCTAGCTAATAGAATACATTTCTTATTTCTAATTGGTTCTAGGGCAACTAACAGGTACTATATCAGATGTTTATTTAACACGCACCCAATAACATGTTGTCATATTCTGGAGACTTACCTATGATATTTATCGTCTCACAGATTCAGACCAAAAACGCAATTATAAACTTTGTTTTCACCGGGAATCGATCCCGGGACCGTTGACTCAGTTGTTGGATATCTAATCAACTGAGCCACGAAGGGCGACAATATGAACACTCAAGATAATATATAATATGAATCTGAGAAGGAATCCATAATATGGATTGCCTTAAAGATTTTATATGAAAACTAAGAAAAGAAGCCTTTAATTGACGGTCAGGTCTGTAAAATGAAGGAAGATATATAAGGTAACTTAAATCATTTTAAGTCTCATTTTATAACTTCGAATCTGATTATTGAAATGTTTAATCAATTGAACGGTGTAATACCCCGAGGAACACCATTCCTCAGGGTAGTGTTCAATCACCACTGTTATTCTCAATTTTTATTAATTCTATCTAATATTCTAAATTGCTCTTATTACTTTTATGCCGTCGATCTTCAATTGTATTTGTATTGTGATTTAAATAACATATACTCAACTCTTAACTGTTTGAATCACAATTTTAGCCAAATTCTCTCATGGACAACAGCTAATGGCATTATCATAAATCATTCTAAGTTACAAGCAATCATAATAGGCAGCTGCAATCTTTTAACAAAAATTAATTGGAAATCCTTAATCCCTATCTATCAACAATACCATTATTTCTCTTTGTAAGATTGTAAAAAACCTGGGGATAATAATAGACCAAAACCACTCTTTGCGGGAACAGGCTGCTGAAGTGAGCAGGAAATTTCATTATACGCTTCACTCATTAAAAAGATTGCAGAATTTCTTACCTTTATCCCTCAAAATATCTTTATGCCAATCAATATAAACTCCCTTTCCTTGATTACGCTGATGTATGTTATTTAGACGCGAATCAAGAACTCTAGATAAATTGAATCGATTACAAAATACATGCGTTCTACATATTTTTAAATTGAAAAAAATTAACCACATATCGGAATACCGAACTCTTATCAGGCAGCGTAGGAACCTACATACCCTTACACTTCTATACAAGGTCTTTAAGAACCCAAACGCTCCAGTTTATCTACGAAATCAATTTCACTTCTTCGAGTTTCATTAACACTACCCGCTTTCAAAAGAAATCTGACGAATCATTTCCTTAGACATAACACTTAAATTTGTCTCCTTGACCCCCCTCCTCCTGTCCTTTCCGTTTCTTTATTGTTTTTGTTTTATATGTTTTTATCTTAGATTAAATATGATACAGATACCTAGTCAGCGCAATGAAAGTATGACAACAAAAACTAAGAACAATGTTCTGAGTTTCACTCGCCCGGCCGTATACGTACACCTACCGATACGCACACCTACATAATACGTCCACCAACCGATCTACCGCCTCACACATACATGTAAAAAAAACATGTCATACATTTGAATTCGAAATTTGTACTACACGCGGCTTCTGTACCTTATGATTCTATGGTTTTTATATTTTCATTATATGTTTTATTCATATAAATTGTTAGTACGTATGATCAAAACAATATGCTTCAACAAATGAATATGGTTGGTTGGAAGATATTGCCATTTGGCAATAAGCCCGCCATTGTGCTCAAAAAGTTTTAAATAAATAAATAGAAGTTTTGACCGATTATTCGATTAATGTATTTAAGAGGACATATAACGATAAACTTAGTGACTGAAAACATGATATATTAAAACCGCCCAATGCACTATGAAGTTACGCGTTAGTATGGGTAAATATCGCGTGCGTTAAAAAAGGTTTATACGTGATTTAAATTATCGCAAACCCCAAATTTGTTGATTTTTTGCATTTTAAGAACAAACCTTAGTTGAAATGAAAAAACTTTATAGGTCATTCACTTTGATTTTATGCACTCTTTAAGAGTATAAAAGATTTATTTCTCTACGACACATGGTTATAGATTAATTTAAAAAAATGCTGTAAAACAGGATATTTTTAATCATTTATTTATGGGAATTTAGGCTGAATTTTAAAATTGTGTGACGAACATTCACTAGAGAAATGTTGAAAATACTTATGGTATTTTTTCTAGAAACACACTGTTTAACATATTTGAGGAATTTTATTTGAAATTGAGGTGTTTAGGTTTATATGGCCCCTTAAAAGAAAGGATGTTTTGTGACATTTTTTAGGTTCTCATATTTGCCTCTCATTGGCCTTAACACCATTTTACTATCTAATATAAAACAACTATACGTTAGGTGATTTTTGTTGTGCCTAAATCTTGTTTATTATTTTTACCGATATAGCATAAACAGGTTATTTATTATTCATTGGTTGTTATTTTGTATAATATAATTATCTTACTCGTGTGTTTATGTATGTGGTCAATAGTATAAAATATTTTTTCTTTTGTTTCAGAAAAATATCATCAACAAGTAGTATACACAGTAACGTGAGCCGCCATTTATGACCCAGTATTTTCATTGCCATTTACGGACGTGATTAAATAATAATATTAATTTAACAATAAGTAAACGATAACACGGACCAACGATTCGAAATGCGGCTCGCTGGTAAAAACACGCGATGCTAAAAGAGAAGTACATATTGAATTTATTTTGTACTCACAGTTAAATTTACGCGACACGAGCCACCGCCTTAGGGCAGAGACACAAAAAATATTTAAAAAAAAACCTGTCCAATCGACAGATATTTGCGATTAAATAAATCGCAGCCGATGACAGCTCAAAAGTGATGAGTTGATAAATTTACAGTTTTTGTACGAACGGCAATGCGAAATTTGTAAACGTCGTAAAACGTATTCAACGTACGGAGAAATACAGAAACAATGGAATTTTTGTGATTTAATAATATTTATTTACCAGTTGTAAAATGTATCCATCAGCGCGATATTACCATCGAGTTTTAGGAAGGACTAAGTGTTGAAATTTCAATTCATCGGCGAACGTCAAGGCAATGCTACAACTCAGAATAGACTCGACGCGAAGGTGATTTTCGCTTTATATCGATGTCTGTTTATTGTGGATAATTAGTGCTTAGTTAATTTTTTTTATCGATCCGACATGCCGGCCGTGTTATCGAAAGTGCGCGACGATGTCGTCAAAGTCTGCGGAAAAATTCCGGTACCGGGGCCATACTCCTGCGCCCTGGGAGCTGCTGCGGTGGGTCTCGTGGGCTATAAACTTTTGACCAGCAAATCTAGTAAGAAAGTCGCGGAAAGGAAACGAGCAAATGGGGTTCGACCGATCAACAACAACTATGATAAGACTTTGCTGGAAAAGTGTATGACGCCTACGACATGCAGCGCGAAGGAGGAGCACGAAAGGTGCGACGCGTGTCGGGGAGAGGGCGAATGCGAAAATGTCCAGAATCCGTCTTCTGATTCAGAAGACGACATCAGCCCGAAGATATTGAAGTCCCTCAGCGCGAGGGTACCGGGACTGAACAGACAGTTCATAGGCCAAATAATCACTCTGGTGAGGATAATGGTGCCCAGATTATACTGCAGGGAGACGGGACTGCTGGCCGTGCACACACTTTGCCTTTTCACTAGAACCTTCTTGTCGATATACGTGGCGTCGATGGAGGGGTCCATAGTGAAGTACATCGTGAAGAAGGACCTGAGGAACTTCTTGATGATGCTTTTGAAGTGGTTCGGAATTGCCATTCCGGCCACCTTTATCAACTCTATGATCAGATACTTGGAGAATAAATTGGCGTTAGCTTTCAGGTACGTTTATTTTATTTTGATGTTTACTATTTGTAATTTTGTCAATTTTGAATCGCCAACTCAAGTACCAAGGGGTAGGGGAAAGCCCCCTGCCACGACTAGTCGGTACTTGATCCATGCTTGGATTCGGTGGGACCCCACAATTGACGTTGGCCTCTTAGGGTTTTAGGGGTAATGGTATGAAAATGAAATATGCCTGATATTAGGTAGTTCCTTGTGTCGTCCGACGAGCAGCCGCTCCAGGGATGAACAAAGCTTGAAGCTCTAAAACGTTCCCAATGCAGTGGGGTAGGTGACTGCGAAATTCCTCTCAATGTTACCCCAAATACAACTGTCTCAGTTTCCAATTTCAATTTACAGATTAGCTGGATGATATGTTTTTTAAGTATATAAAAATAATGTGTGTGAAAAATATCAATCATTTTTTAGACATTACATCTGTATTCGTATTTGACACTGATTTATATCTTTATTGTTTTAGAAGGTTTTATACTTATATTTTGAACTTTGAAATTTAAAATCCTACTGTATGTAGATTTTTGCCTGATTTTTTTTTTGTGCATATATTTACATTCTTATTTGGCTTTGAATGTTCCTATTTTATTCATTATGGTCATTCTTATGCAGATAATGTCCTGTTTTCTGATTTATTTCAGTAATATTTTTACTCCGAAAAAATTTATTTTGGACACACCTAGGTATACACTATTTTCTTTATTGTTACATTCGCAAGGCTTCTAGGTTCGATACTTCTGTCTTCACTATAAAAAATATGAAATCCTCTTGAAATATGAAGAGACCTTTCCAATTTCAAATTATAATGTGGAAGTAACAATGTAACTTGTTTTCTAAGTTGACATAGTTCTAGAAATTGCATTTTACAATCTGATAGATGGCATAGAACGGTTTAGTGCACTTGTTGGTTGTTTGCTAAGTGTATCATAAAATGGAAAGAGGCAATAATTATTAGCGTGCACCTTAGAGTGCATTGCAGTCGTCAAGGTGACTTTCTCTCTCTGAAAGCTTTCTCACTTTCTTGAAATATTTGTGATTCTTGTGCCGATATAAGATGCGTCCATTGCGATACCGCTTGTCAGGTTTTGTAAATCATTGTCGTTCATTAATGCATCTTTGAAGTTTCGAGATAAGAGCGAAGGTTCATGTTATATATTGGACGCTAATTATCGAGGAAACGTTTTTTTCCCGGTCGAGTTTAAATTGTGTTGGTTTTTGTAGATAAGGTTGTCCGATTTTTTGTGTAA
Organism: Molanna angustata; assembly: GCA_963576475.1. Lineage (NCBI taxonomy): Eukaryota > Metazoa > Arthropoda > Insecta > Trichoptera > Molannidae > Molanna > Molanna angustata. The sequence goes on along the minus strand of OY754979.1, from coordinate 13,552,865 downwards.
TCAAATTAAGGTTAAAATTAGTATTTTTGCTACGGAAGAACAACTTTCACGGAATATTTTGATTAGATAGCTTATATAGGATACCTGGGTATTAAATGGTACAATGAACTGGATAGAAATATAAAATTGTGTGTGTGTGTGTGTGTGTGTGTGTGTGTGTGTGTGTGTGTGTGTGTGTGTGTGTGTGTGTGTGTGTGTGTGTGTGTGTGTGTGTGTGTGTGTGTGTGTGTGTGTGTGTGTGTGTGTGTGTGTGTGTGTGTGTGTGTGTGTGTGTGTGTGTGTGTGTGTGTGTGTGTGTGTGTGTGTGTGTGTGTGTGTGTGTGTGTGTGTGTGTGTGTGTGTGTGTGTGTGTGTGTGTGTGTGTGTGTGTGTGTGTGTGTGTGTGTGTGTGTGTGTGTGTGTGTGTGTGTGTGTGTGTGTGTGTGTGTGTGTGTGTGTGTGTGTGTGTGTGTGTGTGTGTGTGTGTGTGTGTGTGTGTGTGTGTGTGTGTGTGTGTGTGTGTGTGTGTGTGTGTGTGTGTGTGTGTGTGTGTGTGTGTGTGTGTGTGTGTGTGTGTGTGTGTGTGTGTGTGTGTGTGTGTGTGTGTGTGTGTGTGTGTGTGTGTGTGTGTGTGTGTGTGTGTGTGTGTGTGTGTGTGTGTTCGCGGCTGCAATAAAGTGCGGACCTTGCCGTGACAAAAACCACGATTGTGCGGACAGACCTCAAAGTGAGGACGTCCGCATAATAATTAAGCAACGCGTCAAATGTACCGTTAGAATCCTCGCATTCTAAATAGTCTATTGGAGAAATCTTGAGATTTTGGTATTGGGGTCCCCAAATTCGGTATTTTTGTCATAAAAAGTTAACACATGCTAAACTTTTAGTTCATGCGTGTAAACACCACGTGGCGCCACCAGTCCGAAGAGTATGAATATATGCGAAAATGCGGACCTTACGTCAAGTCCGCATATTACAATAACAGCATACTTATCTCTGGACCACGTGTATTCTTTCCGTATAAAAAAATACTTCTTGTGTGTAAACGCCAAGTGGCGCGACCAGTCCGAAGAGTATATATATATATACAAAAATGCTTCAGAACTACATTTTCATAGTATTTCAAATAAAACCTGTTTTTATGATGAAATACTTATTAAAAAGATAAATTATTGCAATATTCGAAACTAGTTGTGTGCACTCTCTACGTGATACCTACCTGTTGAGAAATTGATGTAAAATTACGCTAACTAAAAAATTCTTTAATTATGACCAATTTAATTTGGTACTGTAAATTAGTCAAATCCAAGTAGGTATTCATATACCTACATTTACACATACTCAAGACATCGGCAGTTGGATCTCATGTATTTACATTTAACCTACACAAAACATATAAGATCATTTCACAACAAGCAACAGTTATAATATATATCTATAGTCATATTGTAATTCACGCGATTGTCATAGGTACCATACCTTTACGCCGTTTACCTATTTGGGGTAGGCAGAGAGGACCGAACACTAGATTCCTCTATCTTGACATACATTTCTCGCTTCATTCACGTTCATGCATCGTGTCATACACGCTCTGCTATTATTCTTACTTCTGACACCTCCATCTTTCAAAATTCAATTAATGTGATCGTGCTAACTTTTCCTTGGCCGACCTCTACCTTTCGTTCCTCTTTTATCACCCTTATATACTTTTTTCGTCAGTCGATCATCATTCATTCTTTCTACGTGGCTAAACCATCTAAGGGCATTTACTCACGATATCTCTTTCAATCATACATCTCATTTCTTATTCTGTCATAGGTAGGTACCTACCTAAATATTACACAAATGTGTATATTAGCCGATCGCGTACCGTACAGCCGAAGTTGAAAAATCGTGCGTTAGATAGTGGTTACCTTTATCACACCTCAAGAAATTTATAAAGCGACTAATCAGAAGATATCACCTTTCCAATGGAAACAAAAATCATCGAAATCGGTCAACTTTTGTCATAATTTTCACTGAACATAAAATCACGTCGAATTATTATATGTAACCCAGGTTTTAATAATAAACGAGAGGGTTGTGGCCAACCATCAACTCTCAACTATATGTAAATAGTAAGAGCATATTTGTCTTCTTGAAAGATTGACAATCAATCCCTAAATATATTTTTATGATGAACATTACTATTAAATTACTAAACACATAAAAATAATCTATAGCCTGAGAGCAATTTGAAAGATTTGATTGATTACGTTCATGTAGATGTCGGTTTTTTATATATAAGTAGGAGATTATTATATGTGTCTAAGTTGTCAATTGAAATGTATTTACTTCATTTTTTTGCAAAAAAAGAATTTAGTCACGACCACATTCAATACAAATTGTATGGAAAACGACACGAGGACTCATTGATCGACTTTAGTTTGATTATCTAATTAATCTTCATAATATTATGCCATCAAGTGGTTTACCCATTCGGGGTAGGAAAAAAAAGGACTGAACTCCACATTATACTATCCTGACATACGTACCTACATAGTTTATGATAGTTATATGTACCTAGATATATTATATAATACAAAACATATTATATTTTATAATTTCGATTCAGGTTTAATTATTTGGTAAATACTTATTTTTCAAATATTATTTTTATCTACTTATATATTTATTTATTTTTAAATATACCTACATATAAAATTGATATTTCATTACATTTGTAGCTGCAATACTGTAGGTACCTTCTGTAAATTACTCAATTCCAAGTAGGTATTTAGTATAAAACATAAAAGTAATAATAATAATAATTTTGAATGATTTATATAGCAACGTCTTCGTGAATGTCTCACCTCAACACCGCTTAACTATTCATATACCTACATTTACACATACTCAAGACATCGGCAGTTGGATCTCATGTATTAATATTTAACATACACAAAACATATAAGATCGTTTCATAACAAGCAACAATTATAATATATATCTATAGTCATATTGTAATTCACGCGATTGTCATAGGTACCATACCATCACGCTGTTTACCTATTTGGGGTAGGCAGAGAGGACCGAACACTAGATTCCTCTATCTTGACATACATTTCTCGCTTCATTCACGTTCATGCATCGTGTCATACACGCTCTGCTATTATTCTTACTTCTGACACCTCCATCTTTCAAAATTCAATTAATGTGATCGTGCTAACTTTTCCTTGGCCGACCTCTACCTTTCGTTCCTCTTTTATCACCCTTATATACTTTTTTCGTCAGTCGATCATCATTCATTCTTTCTACGTGGCTAAACCATCTAAGGGCATTTACTCACGATATCTCTTTCAATCATACATCTCATTTCTTATTCTGTCATAGGTAGGTACCTACCTAAATATTACACAAATGTGTATATTAGCCGATCGCGTACCGTACAGCCGAAGTTGAAAAATCGTGCGTTAGATAGTGGTTACCTTTATCACACCTCAAGAAATTTATAAAGCGACTAATCAGAAGATATCACCTTTCCAATGGAAACAAAAATCATCGAAATCGGTCAACTTTTGTCATAATTTTCACTGAACATAAAATCACGTCGAATTATTATATGTAACCCAGGTTTTAATAATAAACGAGAGGGTTGTGGCCAACCATCAACTCTCAACTATATGTAAATAGTAAGAGCATATTTGTCTTCTTGAAAGATTGACAATCAATCCCTAAATATATTTTTATGATGAACATTACTATTAAATTACTAAACACATAAAAATAATCTATAGCCTGAGAGCAATTTGAAAAATTTGATTGATTACGTTCATGTAGATGTCGGTTTTTTATATATAAGTAAGAGATAATTATATGTGTCTAAGTTTTCAATTGAAATGTATTTACTTCATTTTTTTGCAAAAAAAGAATTTAGTCACGACCACATTCAATACAAATTGTATGGAAAACGACACGAGGACTCATTGATCGACTTTAGTTTGATTATCTAATTAATCTTCATAATATTATGCCATCAAGTGGTTTACCCATTCGGGGTAGGAAAAAAAAGGACTGAACTCCACATTATACTATCCTGACATACGTACCTACATAGTTTATGATAGTTATATGTACCTAGATATATTATATAATACAAAACATATTATATTTTATAATTTCGATTCAGGTTTAATTATTTGGTAAATACTTATTTTTCAAATATTATTTTTATCTACTTATATATTTATTTATTTTTAAATATACCTACATATAAAATTGATATTTCATTACATTTGTAGCTGCAATACTGTAGGTACCTTCTGTAAATTAGTCAATTCCAAGTAGGTATTTAGTATAAAACATAAAAGTAATAATAATAATAATTTTGAATGATTTATATAGCAACGTCTTCGTGAATGTCTCACCTCAACACCGCTTAACTATTCATATACCTACATTTACACATACTCAAGACATCGGCAGTTGGATCTCATGTATTAATATTTAACATACACAAAACATATAAGATCGTTTCATAACAAGCAACAATTATAATATATATCTATAGTCATATTGTAATTCACGCGATTGTCATAGGTACCATACCATCACGCCGTTTACCTATTTGGGGTAGGCAGAGAGGACCGAACAGTAGATTCCTCTATATTGACATACATTTCTCGCTTCATTCACGTTCTTGCATCGTGTCATACACGCTCTGCTATTATTCTTACTTCTGACACCTCCATCTTTCAAAATTCCATTAATGTGATCGTGCCAACTTTTCCTTGGCCGACCTCTACCTTTCGTTCCTCTTTTATCACCCTTATATACTTTTTTCGTCAGTCGATCATCATTCATTCTTTCTACGTGGCCAAACCACCTAAGGGCATTTACTCACGATATCTCTTTCAATCATACATCTCATTTCTTATTCTGTCATAGGTAGGTACCTACCTAAATATTACACAAATGTGTATATTAGCCGATCGCGTACCGTACAGCCGAAGTTGAAAAATCGTGCGTTAGATAGTGGTTACCTTTATCACACCTCAAGAAATTTATAAAGCGACTAATCAGAAGATATCACCTTTCCAATGGAAACAAAAATCATCGAAATCGGTCAACTTTTGTCATAATTTTCACTGAACATAAAATCACGTCGAATTATTATATGTAACCCAGGTTTTAATAATAAACGAGAGGGTTGTGGCCAACCATCAACTCTCAACTATATGTAAATAGTAAGAGCATATTTGTCTTCTTGAAAGATTGACAATCCCTAAATATATTTTTATGATGAACATTACTATTAAATTACTAAACACATAAAAATAATCTATAGCCTGAAAGCAATTTGAAAGTTTTGATTGATTACGTTCATGTAGATGTCGGTTTTTTACATATAAGTAGGAGATTATTATATGTGTCTAAGTTGTCAATTGAAATGTATTTACTTCATTTTTTTGCAAAAAAAGAATTTAGTCACGACCACATTCAATACAAATTGTATGGAAAACGACACGAGGACTCATTGATCGACTTTAGTTTGATTATCTAATTAATCTTCATAATATTATGCCATCAAGTGGTTTACCCAATCGGGGTAGGAAAAAAAAGGACTGAACTCCACATTATACTATCCTGACATACGTACCTACATAGTTTATGATAGTTATATGTACCTAGATATATTATATAATACAAAACATATTATATTTTATAATTTCGATTCAGGTTTAATTATTTGGTAAATACTTATTTTTCAAATATTATTTTTATCTACTTATATATTTATTTATTTTTAAATATACCTACATATAAAATTGATATTTCATTACATTTGTAGCTGCAATACTGTAGGTACCTTCTGTAAATTAGTCAATTCCAAGTAGGTATTTAGTATAAAACATAAAAGTAATAATAATAATAATTTTGAATGATTTATATAGCAACGTCTTCGTGAATGTCTCACCTCAACACCGCTTAACTATTCATATACCTACATTTACACATACTCAAGACATCGGCAGTTGGATCTCATGTATTAATATTTAACATACACAAAACATATAAGATCGTTTCATAACTAGCAACAATTACAATATATATCTATAGTCATATTGTAATTCACGCGATTGTCATAGGTACCATACCATCACGCTGTTTACCTATTTGGGGTAGGCAGAGAGGACCGAACACTAGATTCCTCTATCTTGACATACATTTCTCTCTTCATTCACGTTCATGCATCGTGTCATACACGCTCTGCTATTATTCTTACTTCTGACACCTCCATCTTTCAAAATTCAATTAATGTGATCGTGCTAACTTTTCCTTGGCCGACCTCTACCTTTCGTTCCTCTTTTATCACCCTTATATACTTTTTTCGTCAGTCGATCATCATTCATTCTTTCTACGTGGCTAAACCATCTAAGGGCATTTACTCACGATATCTCTTTCAATCATACATCTCATTTCTTATTCTGTCATAGGTAGGTACCTAAATATTACACAAATGTGTATATTAGCCGATCGCGTAACGTACAGCCGAAGTTGAAAAATCGTGCGTTAGATAGTGGTTACCTTTATCACACCTCAAGAAATTTATAAAGCGACTAATCAGAAGATATCACCTTTCCAATGGAAACAAAAATCATCGAAATCGGTCAACTTTTGTCAGAATTTTCACTGAACATAAAATCACGTCGAATTATTATATGTAACCCAGGTTTTAATAATAAACGAGAGGGTTGTGGCCAACCATCAACTCTCAACTATATGTAAATAGTAAGAGCATATTTGTCTTCTTGAAAGATTGACAATCAATCCCTAAATATATTTTTATGATGAACATTACTATTAAATTACTAAACACATAAAAATAATCTATAGCCTGAGAGCAATTTGAAAGTTTTGATTGATTACGTTCATGTAGATGTCGGTTTTTTATATATAAGTAAGAGATTATTATATGTGTCTAAGTTTTCAATTGAAATGTATTTACTTCATTTTTTTGCAAAAAAAGAATTTAGTCACGACCACATTCAATACAAATTGTATGGAAAACGACACGAGGACGCATTGATCGACTTTAATTTGATTATAATAATTTTGAATGATTTATAAAGCAACGTCTTCGTGAATGTCTCACCTCAACACCGCTTAACTATTCATATACCTACTCAAGACATCGGCAGTTGGATCTCATGTATTAATATTTAACATACACAAAACATATAAGATCGTTTCATAACAAGCAACAATTATAATATATATCTATAGTCATATTGTAATTCACGCGATTGTCATAGGTACCATACCATCACGCCGTTTACCTATTTGGGGTAGGCAGAGAGGACCGAACACTAGATTCCTCTATATTGACATACATTTCTCGCTTCATTCACGTTCATGCATCGTGTCATACACGCTCTGCTATTATTCTTACTTCTGACACCTCCATCTTTCAAAATTCAATTAATGTGATAGTGCTAACTTTTCCTTGGCCGACCTCTACCTTTCGTTCCTCTTTTATCACCCTTATATACTTTTTTCGTCAGTCGATCATCATTCATTCTTTCTACGTGGCTAAACCATCTAAGGGCATTTACTCACGATATCTCTTTCAATCATACATCTCATTTCTTATTCTGTCATAGGTAGGTACCTACCTAAATATTACACAAATGTGTATATTAGCCGATCGCGTACCGTACAGCCGAAGTTGAAAAATCGTGCGTTAGATAGTGGTTACCTTTTTCACACCTCAAGAAATTTATAAAGCGACTAATCAGAAGATATCACCTTTCCAATGGAAACAAAAATCATCGAAATCGGTCAACTTTTGTCAGAATTTTCACTGAACATAAAATCACGTCGAATTATTATATGTAACCCAGGTTTTAATAATAAACGAGAGGGTTGTGGCCAACCATCAACTCTCAACTATATTTAAATATTAGTAAGTGCATATTTGTCTTCTTGAAAGATTGACAATCCCTAAATATATTTTTATGATGAACATTACTATTAAATTACTAAACACAAAATAATCTATAGCCTGAAAGCAATTTGAAAGTTTTGATTGATTACGTTCATGTAGATGTCGGTTTTTTATATATAAGTAAGAGATAATTATATGTGTCTAAGTTTTCAATTGAAATGTATTTACTTAATTTTTTTGCAAAAAAAGAATTTAGTCACGACCACATTCAATACAAATTGTATGGAAAACGACACGAGGACTCATTGATCGACTTTAGTTTGATTATCTAATTAATCTTCATAATATTATGCCATCAAGTGGTTTACCCATTCGGGGTAGGAAAAAAAAGGACTGAACTCCACATTATTCTATCCTGACATACGTACCTACATAGTTTATGATAGTTATATGTACCTAGATATATTATATAATACAAAACATATTATATTTTATAATTTCGATTCAGGTTTAATTATTTGGTAAATACTTATTTTTCAAATATTATTTTTATCTACTTATATATTTATTTATTTTTAAATATACCTACATATAAAATTGATATTTCATTACATTTGTAGCTGCAATACTGTAGGTACCTTCTGTAAATTAGTCAATTCCAAGTAGGTATTTAGTATAAAACATAAAAGTAATAATAATAATAATTTTGAATGATTTATATAGCAACGTCTTCGTGAATGTCTCTCCTCAACACCGCTTAACTATTCATATACCTACATTTACACATACTCAAGACATCGGCAGTTGGATCTCATGTATTAATATTTAACATACACAAAACATATAAGATCGTTTCATAACAAGCAACAATTATAATATATATCTATAGTCATATTGTAATTCACGCGATTGTCATAGGTACCATACCATCACGCTGTTTACCTATTTGGGGTAGGCAGAGAGGACCGAACACTAGATTCCTCTATCTTGACATACATTTCTCGCTTCATTCACGTTCATGCATCGTGTCATACACGCTCTGCTATTATTCTTACTTCTGACACCTCCATCTTTCAAAATTCAATTAATGTGATCGTGCTAACTTTTCCTTGGCCGACCTCTACCTTTCGTTCCTCTTTTATCACCCTTATATACTTTTTTCGTCAGTCGATCATCATTCATTCTTTCTACGTGGCTAAACCATCTAAGGGCATTTACTCACGATATCTCTTTCAATCATACATCTCATTTCTTATTCTGTCATAGGTAGGTACCTACCTAAATATTACACAAATGTGTATATTAGCCGATCGCGTACCGTACAGCCGAAGTTGAAAAATCGTGCGTTAGATAGTGGTTACCTTTATCACACCTCAAGAAATTTATAAAGCGACTAATCAGAAGATATCACCTTTCCAATGGAAACAAAAATCATCGAAATCGGTCAACTTTTGTCATAATTTTCACTGAACATAAAATCACGTCGAATTATTATATGTAACCCAGGTTTTAATAATAAACGAGAGGGTTGTGGCCAACCATCAACTCTCAACTATATGTAAATAGTAAGAGCATATTTGTCTTCTTGAAAGATTGACAATCCCTAAATATATTTTTATGATGAACATTACTATTAAATTACTAAACACATAAAAATAATCTATAGCCTGAAAGCAATTTGAAAGTTTTGATTGATTACGTTCATGTAGATGTCGGTTTTTTACATATAAGTAGGAGATTATTATATGTGTCTAAGTTGTCAATTGAAATGTATTTACTTCATTTTTTTGCAAAAAAAGAATTTAGTCACGACCACATTCAATACAAATTGTATGGAAAACGACACGAGGACTCATTGATCGACTTTAGTTTGATTATCTAATTAATCTTCATAATATTATGCCATCAAGTGGTTTACCCATTCGGGGTAGGAAAAAAAAGGACTGAACTCCACATTATACTATCCTGACATACGTACCTACATAGTTTATGATAGTTATATGTACCTAGATATATTATATAATACAAAACATATTATATTTTATAATTTCGATTCAGGTTTAATTATTTGGTAAATACTTATTTTTCAAATATTATTTTTATCTACTTATATATTTATTTATTTTTAAATATACCTACATATAAAATTGATATTTCATTACATTTGTAGCTGCAATACTGTAGGTACCTTCTGTAAATTACTCAATTCCAAGTAGGTATTTAGTATAAAACATAAAAGTAATAATAATAATAATTTTGAATGATTTATATAGCAACGTCTTCGTGAATGTCTCACCTCAACACCGCTTAACTATTCATATACCTACATTTACACATACTCAAGACATCGGCAGTTGGATCTCATGTATTAATATTTAACATACACAAAACATATAAGATCGTTTCATAACAAGCAACAATTATAATATATATCTATAGTCATATTGTAATTCACGCGATTGTCATAGGTACCATACCATCACGCTGTTTACCTATTTGGGGTAGGCAGAGAGGACCGAACACTAGATTCCTCTATCTTGACATACATTTCTCGCTTCATTCACGTTCATGCATCGTGTCATACACGCTCTGCTATTATTCTTACTTCTGACACCTCCATCTTTCAAAATTCAATTAATGTGATCGTGCTAACTTTTCCTTGGCCGACCTCTACCTTTCGTTCCTCTTTTATCACCCTTATATACTTTTTTCGTCAGTCGATCATCATTCATTCTTTCTACGTGGCTAAACCATCTAAGGGCATTTACTCACGATATCTCTTTCAATCATACATCTCATTTCTTATTCTGTCATAGGTAGGTACCTACCTAAATATTACACAAATGTGTATATTAGCCGATCGCGTACCGTACAGCCGAAGTTGAAAAATCGTGCGTTAGATAGTGGTTACCTTTATCACACCTCAAGAAATTTATAAAGCGACTAATCAGAAGATATCACCTTTCCAATGGAAACAAAAATCATCGAAATCGGTCAACTTTTGTCATAATTTTCACTGAACATAAAATCACGTCGAATTATTATATGTAACCCAGGTTTTAATAATAAACGAGAGGGTTGTGGCCAACCATCAACTCTCAACTATATGTAAATAGTAAGAGCATATTTGTCTTCTTGAAAGATTGACAATCAATCCCTAAATATATTTTTATGATGAACATTACTATTAAATTACTAAACACATAAAAATAATCTATAGCCTGAGAGCAATTTGAAAGATTTGATTGATTACGTTCATGTAGATGTCGGTTTTTTATATATAAGTAAGAGATAATTATATGTGTCTAAGTTTTCAATTGAAATGTATTTACTTCATTTTTTTGCAAAAAAAGAATTTAGTCACGACCACATTCAATACAAATTGTATGGAAAACGACACGAGGACTCATTGATCGACTTTAGTTTGATTATCTAATTAATCTTCATAATATTATGCCATCAAGTGGTTTACCCATTCGGGGTAGGAAAAAAAAGGACTGAACTCCACATTATACTATCCTGACATACGTACCTACATAGTTTATGATAGTTATATGTACCTAGATATATTATATAATACAAAACATATTATATTTTATAATTTCGATTCAGGTTTAATTATTTGGTAAATACTTATTTTTCAAATATTATTTTTATCTACTTATATATTTATTTATTTTTAAATATACCTACATATAAAATTGATATTTCATTACATTTGTAGCTGCAATACTGTAGGTACCTTCTGTAAATTAGTCAATTCCAAGTAGGTATTTAGTATAAAACATAAAAGTAATAATAATAATAATTTTGAATGATTTATATAGCAACGTCTTCGTGAATGTCTCACCTCAACACCGCTTAACTATTCATATACCTACATTTACACATACTCAAGACATCGGCAGTTGGATCTCATGTATTAATATTTAACATACAGAAAACATATAAGATCGTTTCATAACAAGCAACAATTATAATATATATCTATAGTCATATTGTAATTCACGCGATTGTCATAGGTACCATACCATCACGCCGTTTACCTATTTGGGGTAGGCAGAGAGGACCGAACACTAGATTCCTCTATATTGACATACATTTCTCGCTTCATTCACGTTCATGCATCGTGTCATACACGCTCTGCTATTATTCTTACTTCTGACACCTCCATCTTTCAAAATTCCATTAATGTGATCGTGCCAACTTTTCCTTGGCCGACCTCTACCTTTCGTTCCTCTTTTATAACCCTTATATACTTTTTTCGTCAGTCGATCATCATTCATTCTTTCTACGTGGCTAAACCACCTAAGGGCATTTACGCACGATATCTCTTTCAATCATACATCTCATTTCTTATTCTGTCATAGGTAGGTACCTAAATATTACACAAATGTGTATATTAGCCGATCGCGTAACGTACAGCCGAAGTTGAAAAATCGTGCGTTAGATAGTGGTTACCTTTATCACACCTCAAGAAATTTATAAAGCGACTAATCAGAAGATATCTCTTTTCCAATGGAAACAAAAATCATCGAAATCGGTCAACTTTTGTCAGAATTTTCACTGAACATAAAATCACGTCGAATTATTATATGTAACCCAGGTTTAAATAATAAACGAGAGGGTTGTGGCCAACCATCAACTCTCAACTATATGTAAATAGTAAGAGCATATTTGTCTTCTTGAAAGATTGACAATCAATCCCTTAATATATTTTTATGATGAACATTACTATTAAATTACTAAACACATAAAAATAATCTATAGCCTGAGAGCAATTTGAAAGTTTTGATTGATTACGTTCATGTAGATGTCGGTTTTTTATATATAAGTAAGAGATTATTATATGTGTCTAAGTTTTCAATTGAAATGTATTTACTTCATTTTTTTGCAAAAAAAGAATTTAGTCACGACCACATTCAATACAAATTGTATGGAAAACGACACGAGGACGCATTGATCGACTTTAATTTGATTATAATAATTTTGAATGATTTATATAGCAACGTCTTCGTGAATGTCTCACCTCAACACCGCTTAACTATTCATATACCTACTCAAGACATCGGCAGTTGGATCTCATGTATTAATATTTAACATACACAAAACATATAAGATCGTTTCATAACAAGCAACAATTATAATATATATCTATAGTCATATTGTAATTCACGCGATTGTCATAGGTACCATACCATCACGCCGTTTACCTATTTGGGGTAGGCAGAGAGGACCGAACACTAGATTCCTCTATATTGACATACATTTCTCGCTTCATTCACGTTCATGCATCGTGTCATACACGCTCTGCTATTATTCTTACTTCTGACACCTCCATCTTTCAAAATTCAATTAATGTGATCGTGCTAACTTTTCCTTGGCCGACCTCTACCTTTCGTTCCTCTTTTATCACCCTTATATACTTTTTTCGTCAGTCGATCATCATTCATTCTTTCTACGTGGCTAAACCATCTAAGGGCATTTACTCACGATATCTCTTTCAATCATACATCTCATTTCTTATTCTGTCATAGGTAGGTACCTACCTAAATATTACACAAATGTGTATATTAGCCGATCGCGTACCGTACAGCCGAAGTTGAAAAATCGTGCGTTAGATAGTGGTTACCTTTTTCACACCTCAAGAAATTTATAAAGCGACTAATCAGAAGATATCACCTTTCCAATGGAAAAAAAATCATCGAAATCGGTCAACTTTTGTCAGAATTTTCACTGAACATAAAATCACGTCGAATTATTATATGTAACCCAGGTTTTAATAATAAACGAGAGGGTTGTGGCCAACCATCAACTCTCAACTATATTTAAATATTAGTAAGTGCATATTTGTCTTCTTGAAAGATTGACAATCCCTAAATATATTTTTATGATGAACATTACTATTAAATTACTAAACACAAAATAATCTATAGCCTGAAAGCAATTTGAAAGTTTTGATTGATTACGTTCATGTAGATGTCGGTTTTTTATATATAAGTAAGAGATAATTATATGTGTCTAAGTTTTCAATTGAAATGTATTTACTTAATTTTTTTGCAAAAAAAGAATTTAGTCACGACCACATTCAATACAAATTGTATGGAAAACGACACGAGGACTCATTGATCGACTTTAGTTTGATTATCTAATTAATCTTCATAATATTATGCCATCAAGTGGTTTACCCATTCGGGGTAGGAAAAAAAAGGACTGAACTCCACATTATTCTATCCTGACATACGTACCTACATAGTTTATGATAGTTATATGTACCTAGATATATTATATAATACAAAACATATTATATTTTATAATTTCGATTCAGGTTTAATTATTTGGTAAATACTTATTTTTCAAATATTATTTTTATCTACTTATATATTTATTTATTTTTAAATATACCTACATATAAAATTGATATTTCATTACATTTGTAGCTGCAATACTGTAGGTACCTACTGTAAATTAGTCAATTCCAAGTAGGTATTTAGTATAAAACATAAAAGTAATAATAATAATAATTTTGAATGATTTATATAGCAACGTCTTCGTGAATGTCTCTCCTCAACACCGCTTAACTATTCATATACCTACATTTACACATACTCAAGTCATCGGCAGTTGGATCTCATGTATTAATATTTAACATACACAAAACATATAAGATCGTTTCATAACAAGCAACAATTATAATATATATCTATAGTCATATTGTAATTCACGCGATTGTCATAGGTACCATACCATCACGCTGTTTACCTATTTGGGGTAGGCAGAGAGGACCGAACACTAGATTCCTCTATCTTGACATACATTTCTCGCTTCATTCACGTTCATGCATCGTGTCATACACGCTCTGCTATTATTCTTACTTCTGACACCTCCATCTTTCAAAATTCAATTAATGTGATCGTGCTAACTTTTCCTTGGCCGACCTCTACCTTTCGTTCCTCTTTTATCACCCTTATATACTTTTTTCGTCAGTCGATCATCATTCATTCTTTCTACGTGGCTAAACCATCTAAGGGCATTTACTCACGATATCTCTTTCAATCATACATCTCATTTCTTATTCTGTCATAGGTAGGTACCTAAATATTACACAAATGTGTATATTAGCCGATCGCGTAACGTACAGCCGAAGTTGAAAAATCGTGCGTTAGATAGTGGTTACCTTTATCACACCTCAAGAAATTTATAAAGCGACTAATCAGAAGATACCACCTTTCCAATGGAAACAAAAATCATCGAAATCGGTCAACTTTTGTCATAATTTTCACTGAACATAAAATCACGTCGAATTATTATATGTAACCCAGGTTTAAATAATAAACGAGAGGGTTGTGGCCAACCATCAACTCTCAACTATATGTAAATAGTAAGAGCATATTTGTCTTCTTGAAAGATTGACAATCAATCCCTTAATATATTTTTATGATGAACATTACTATTAAATTACTAAACACATAAAAATAATCTATAGCCTGAGAGCAATTTGAAAGATTTGATTGATTACGTTCATGTAGATGTCGGTTTTTTATATATAAGTAGGAGATTATTATATGTGTCTAAGTTTTCAATTGAAATGTATTTACTTCATTTTTTTGCAAAAAAAGAATTTAGTCACGACCACATTCAATACAAATTGTATGGAAAACGACACGAGGACGCATTGATCGACTTTAGTTTGATTATAATAATTTTGAATGATTTATATAGCAACGTCTTCGTGAATGTCTCACCTCAACACCGCTTAACTATTCATATACCTACATTTACACATACTCAAGACATCGGCAGTTGGATCTCATGTATTAATATTTAACATACAGAAAACATATAAGATCGTTTCATAACAAGCAACAATTATAATATATATCTATAGTCATATTGTAATTCACGCGATTGTCATAGGTACCATACCATCACGCCGTTTACCTATTTGGGGTAGGCAGAGAGGACCGAACACTAGATTCCTCTATATTGACATACATTTCTCGCTTCATTCACGTTCATGCATCGTGTCATACACGCTCTGCTATTATTCTTACTTCTGACACCTCCATCTTTCAAAATTCCATTAATGTGATCGTGCCAACTTTTCCTTGGCCGACCTCTACCTTTCGTTCCTCTTTTATAACCCTTATATACTTTTTTCGTCAGTCGATCATCATTCATTCTTTCTACGTGGCTAAACCACCTAAGGGCATTTACGCACGATATCTCTTTCAATCATACATCTCATTTCTTATTCTGTCATAGGTAGGTACCTAAATATTACACAAATGTGTATATTAGCCGATCGCGTAACGTACAGCCGAAGTTGAAAAATCGTGCGTTAGATAGTGGTTACCTTTATCACACCTCAAGAAATTTATAAAGCGACTAATCAGAAGATATCTCTTTTCCAATGGAAACAAAAATCATCGAAATCGGTCAACTTTTGTCAGAATTTTCACTGAACATAAAATCACGTCGAATTATTATATGTAACCCAGGTTTTAATAATAAACGAGAGGGTTGTGGCCAACCATCAACTCTCAACTATATGTAAATAGTAAGAGCATATTTGTCTTCTTGAAAGATTGACAATCAATCCCTAAATATATTTTTATGATGAACATTACTATTAAATTACTAAACACATAAAAATAATCTATAGCCTGAGAGCAATTTGAAAGTTTTGATTGATTACGTTCATGTAGATGTCGGTTTTTTATATATAAGTAAGAGATAATTATATGTGTCTAAGTTTTCAATTGAAATGTATTTACTTCATTTTTTTGCAAAAAAAAGAATTTAGTCACGACCACATTCAATACAAATTGTATGGAAAACGACACGAGGACTCATTGATCGACTTTAGTTTGATTATCTAATTAATCTTCATAATATTATGCCATCAAGCGGTTTACCCATTCGGGGTAGGAAAAAAAAGGACTGAACTCCACATTATACTATCCTGACATACGTACCTACATAGTTTATGATAGTTATATGTACCTAGATATATTATATAATAAAAAACATATTATATTTTATAATTTCGATTCAGGTTTAATTATTTGGTAAGTACTTATTTTTCAAATATTATTTTTATCTACTTATATATTTATTTATTTTTAAATATACCTACATATAAAATTGATATTTCATTACATTTGTAGCTGCAATACTGTAGGTACCTTCTGTAAATTAGTCAATTCCAAGTAGGTATTTAGTATAAAACATAAAAGCAATAATAATAATAATTTTGAATGATTTATATAGCAACGTCTTCGTGAATGCCTCACCTCAACACCGCTTAACTATTCATATACCTACATTTACACATACTCAAGACATCGGCAGTTGGATCTCATGTATTAATATTTAACATACACAAAACATATAAGATCGTTTCATAACAAGCAACAATTATAATATATATCTATAGTCATATTGTAATTCACGCGATTGTCATAGGTACCATACCATCACGCTGTTTACCTATTTGGGGTAGGCAGAGAGGACCGAACACTAGATTCCTCTATCTTGACATACATTTCTCGCTTCATTCACGTTCATGCATCGTGTCATACACGCTCTGCTATTATTCTTACTTCTGACACCTCCATCTTTCAAAATTCAATTAATGTGATCGTGCTAACTTTTCCTTGGCCGACCTCTACCTTTCGTTCCTCTTTTATCACCCTTATATACTTTTTTCGTCAGTCGATCATCATTCATTCTTTCTACGTGGCTAAACAATATAAGGGCATTTACTCACGATATCTCTTTCAATCATACATCTCATTTCTTATTCTGTCATAGGTAGGTACCTACCTAAATATTACACAAATGTGTATATTAGCCGATCGCGTACCGTACAGCCGAAGTTGAAAAATCGTGCGTTAGATAGTGGTTACCTTTATCACACCTCAAGAAATTTATAAAGCGACTAATCAGAAGATACCACCTTTCCAATGGAAACAAAAATCATCGAAATCGGTCAACTTTTGTCAGAATTTTCACTGAACATAAAATCACGTCGAATTATTATATGTAACCCAGGTTTTAATAATAAACGAGAGGGTTGTGGCCAACCATCAACTCTCAACTATATGTAAATAGTAAGAGCATATTTGTCTTCTTGAAAGATTGACAATCAATCCCTAAATATATTTTTATGATGAACATTACTATTAAATTACTAAACACATAAAAATAATCTATAGCCTGAGAGCAATTTGAAAGATTTGATTGATTACGTTCATGTAGATGTCGGTTTTTTATATATAAGTAAGAGATAATTATATGTGTCTAAGTTTTCAATTGAAATGTATTTACTTCATTTTTTTGCAAAAAAAGAATTTAGTCACGACCACATTCAATACAAATTGTATGGAAAACGACACGAGGACTCATTGATCGACTTTAGTTTGATTATAATAATTTTGAATGATTTATATAGCAACGTCTTCGTGAATGTCTCACCTCAACACCGCTTAACTATTCATATACCTACATTTACACATACTCAAGACATCGGCAGTTGGATCTCATGTATTAATATTTAACATACACAAAACATATAAGATCGTTTCATAACAAGCAACAATTGTAATATATATCTATAGTCATATTGTAATTCACGCGATTGTCATAGGTACCATACCATCACTTCGTTTACCTATTTGGGGTAGGCAGAGAGGACCGAACACTAGATTCCTCTATCTTGACATACATTTCTCGCTTCATTCACGTTCATGCATCGTGTCATACACGCTCTGCTATTATTCTTACTTCTGACACCTCCATCTATCAAAATTCCATTAATGTGATCGTGCCAACTTTTCCTTGGCCGACCTCTACCTTTCGTTCCTCTTTTATCACCCTTATATACTTTTTTCGTCAGTCGATCATCATTCATTCTTTCTACGTGGCTAAACCACCTAAGGGCATTTACTCACGATATCTCTTTCAATCATACATCTCATTTCTTATTCTGTCATAGGTAGGTACCTAAATATTACACAAATGTGTATATTAGCCGATCGCGTACCGTACAGCCGAAGTTGAAAAATCGTGCGTTAGATAGTGGTTACCTTTATCACACCTCAAGAAATTTATAAAGCGACTAATCAGAAGATATCACCTTTCCAATGGAAACAAAAATCATCGAAATCGGTCAACTTTTGTCATAATTTTCACTGAACATAAAATCACGTCGAATTATTATATGTAACCCAGGTTTTAATAATAAACGAGAGGGTTGTGGCCAACCATCAACTCTCAACTATATGTAAATAGTAAGAGCATATTTGTCTTCTTGAAAGATTGACAATCAATCCCTAAATATATTTTTATGATGAACATTACTATTAAATTACTAAACACATAAAAATAATCTATAGCCTGAGAGCAATTTGAAAGATTTGATTGATTACGTTCATGTAGATGTCGGTTTTTTATATATAAGTAAGAGATAATTATATGTGTCTAAGTTTTCAATTGAAATGTATTTACTTCATTTTTTTGCAAAAAAAGAATTTAGTCACGACCACATTCAATACAAATTGTATGGACTCATTGATCGACTTTAGTTTGATTATCTAATTAATCTTCATAATATTATGCCATCAATTGGTTTACCCATTCAGGGTAGGAAAAATAGGACTGAACTCCACATTATACTATCCTGACATACGTACCTACATAGTTTCATGTGTAAATGTTGCCAACCTAATAATAAATTAGTGTTGCCAACAATTAAAATGAACCATAAAATATATCCAAAACAATATTCAATATTTTGTTTTTGCATAAATTAAGATATGTATTAATAACAAGAGGAAAAAGTCATAATGTACCAAATATACCAGGGTGGGCTAATAATTAGATCAGGGACTGTATGTGAATTTACATTAAAAAGGTAATGTGGGGACGGTGTGTTAATAAGTTTGTTTATCATATTATGCGGACGGTGTGTAATTGAGTACGAATTTGCATGAACATGCGAACAGTGTGTGAATTCGTACGTATTTCTTGTAATGAGGGGACGGTGTGTTAATAAGTTTGTTTATCATATTATACGGACGCTGTGTAATTGCGTACGAATTTACATGAAAATGCGGACAGTGTGTGTGATTTCGTACGAATTTATTGTAATGTAAGGACAGTGTGTTAATAAGTTTGTTTATGATATTATGCAGACGCTATGTTACCAAACGTCCGCGGAATCCGCATTTTTGTCACGTTCTTCGAATGACGATATCTCCGTACCACTCGAGTGTATAAAAATTCCTGATAGATAGCTGCGTTGGAGGGAGAAAACACTCGCGGGTTCCACAGCTCAAATATTGCTAAATCAACGGGAAAGGTAGGACCGCACAATCGGTAATTTTGTAAAGGTCTTCACAATGGGACATCCGCGAACAAGGGTGTGTGTGTGTGTGTGTGTGTGTGTGTGTGTGTGTGTGTGTGTGTGTGTGTGTGTGTGTGTGTGTGTGTGTGTGTGTGTGTGTGTGTGTGTGTGTGTGTGTGTGTGTGTGTGTGTGTGTGTGTGTGTGTGTGTGTGTGTGTGTGTGTGTGTGTGTGTGTGTGTGTGTGTGTGTGTGTGTGTGTGTGTGTGTGTGTGTGTGTGTGTGTGTGTGTGTGTGTGTGTGTGTGTGTGTGTGTGTGTGTGTGTGTGTGTGTGTGTGTGTGTGTGTGTGTGTGTGTGTGTGTGTGTGTGTGTGTGTGTGTGTGTGTGTGTGTGTGTGTGTGTGTGTGTGTGTGTGTGTGTGTGTGTGTGTGTGTGTGTGTGTGTGTGTGTGTGTGTGTGTGTGTGTGTGTGTGTGTGTGTGTGTGTGTGTGTGTGTGTGTGTGTGTGTGTGTGTGTGTGTGTGTGTGTGTGTGTGTGTGTGTGTGTGTGTGTGTGTGTGTGTGTGTGTGTGTGTGTGTGTGTGTGTGTGTGTGTGTGTGTGTGTGTGTGTGTGTGTGTGTGTGTGTGTGTGTGTGTGTGTGTGTGTGTGTGTGTGTGTGTGTGTGTGTGTGTGTGTGTGTGTGTGTGTGTGTGTGTGTGTGTGTGTGTGTGTGTGTGTGTGTGTGTGTGTGTGTGTGTGTGTGTGTGTGTGTGTGTGTGTGTTGGGGTTTTCTATAAATGCATTTAATTTTGCGGTTAACTATAAATACACTTAAATTTTGCGGTTTACCATAAATGCACTTATTTTTTGCGGTTTACCATAAATGCAGTTACTTTTTTTTATTTAATTTTTGTTTATTTTATTTCATTTTCGGGAAATTTACAGTATAATAACATTTATTATATAGATGCATTAGTATAATACTAAAACCAATAACAAATTTCCACATTATTAACAATAAATTTTGACTGCTGTGCTTACATACTTAAAGCTACATATGAAAAATATTTAAATCTGAATGCTAGTGCATGAGTGTATGTATGTGTGTACGTATGAGTGTAAGGATGTGTATATGTGTGTGAATGTGTCTATATAAGTGAAAGAGAGAATATATAGGTACCCGCAAGCTCACATAGTTTACTCCGTTCAATCTTGATTTTTCAATCATCCAGTGAAATTCAATCATTATAACTTGAACTGATGGCAGCAGAAAATGAATTAGGTCCTAAAAGAAAAATATCGACATCCAGATGTTCGTGAGTTCATCATACGTATGAGGGGTGCGTTTTTCGTGTAAGTATTATTACGGTGCGGTATGTGAAACAAAAGTGGGCTTCGCGTACGACGCGATGGGACGTCGAAGGAGAGAAGTTCCGTAATTTCAGGACAGTCAATTGCATTGTGTATGATGTTATACAATGTTTTCATATCAACCAAGGATCGTCTCTGTTCCAACGTAAGGATTTTGTGATACAGTGTTGCATCCCTATAAGTGGAAAATTCTGTGTTCTCTGTAATTCAAGTGTTTTATAAATATATGTTGGATTCTCTCTATGCGTGCTTTGTGTACTTGAAACACGGGTGACCAGATGGGAGATGCGAATTCCAAGATACTACGCACATATGTAAAAAAAAACCTTTTGCGGTAGGTATATCATAAATGCACTTAATTTTTGCGGTTTACTTCTAATTTACTTATTTTATGCCGTTTATCCTAAATGTACTTATGTTATCCGGTTTACCATTTACAATTTACTTATTTTACGTGGATTATTACAGATATTCTTACTATGCGCGGTTTATCATAATATGTTGATGTACATACTTTATGCGGTGTATCGCATACCTACATATATTCTTATTATACGCGGTTTATCACAGATTGATGTAATTACTTTACGCGGTTTATCACAGATGTTCTTACTTTATGCGGTTTATCACAGATATTCTTACTATACGCGGTTTATCACAGATTGATGTACTTACTTTACGCGGTTTATCACAGATTGATGTACTTACTTTACGCGATTTATCACAGATATTCTTACTTTATGCGGTTTATCACAGATATTCTTACTTTACGCGGTTTATCACAGATGTGGTTTCATGTACCTGCAACACAAAGGGGTTCATAAATACTTAAATAAATACCTACTTACTTGGTGAAGGTAACACAAGCACTTAAAGTGATATACAAATATACACGCAAACCAGCCGATGTTAGGTCGTAAGTTAGTGCTGTAGGTGCCCGATTTCCCCGTTCTCTTCTGATTGAGATGTATAAAGTTTGTCATAGTAATTGTTTAGAATGTGTCACAAATCTAATGCCCGAAATAGGTATCAATATAATAGTCGGTTGGACTTCTGTGCAGATATCCTGAGTTCGATTCTCAAAAGAGGAGAAGTTTATAAAAATAATATCACGTAATTATTGCTTTTCTGGGCTGGGACAATTTTAGTCGAAAGAAAATGCTTTGGGTGGAAGTGTTTACAAAACAATACCTAATGTATTACTATTTACTTCACACGTTCGAATAAAACTATTTTTTACTCAGCAATGTATGTATTCAGCAATATATACATATGTTGTCGTGTGAACCTGCTGATATGCAGTTATTACATATAAAGATATTATATTACTAGTTGCATGTAACACATGAGATCCAACTGTCGATAGCGATAGTATGTATAGTTGAAGAATATGTACCAAACTATAAACCCATAGATACATATTATTATTGAATATTTTCAGATATTTTGTTTTCTATACAACATATGTAGGTATGTATGTCAAGATAGAATAGTATGGAGGAAGATCCTTTTTCCTACCCAGAATATGCAAATAGCATGATGGTATGTATGTATGTTTGGAGATGAAGTATCAAACTATTAAGTCTTCTTACATATTGTGTATAGGCGACTGCCATACAAAATGTATGAAGCGATGTCGTCACTAAATTCAATTTTTAAAAAATTGTTAAAAAAAAATTGAGATCTTCTACTACAATGTTAATATTTTTTATAGAAAATTAAATTATCTAGTTGGGGTTTTCGGCTTTTTTCGATAATTGTAAAAGTTTTGGAAATATAGGCAGTTAAACTCATAAATTTATCATAAAAAAAATATTTTTCTTAATAAAAAATGTTTGAGAAACCCTGGAATTTTTTTGAAAAAACTAATTTGAGATTTTGTATTTTTCTATGTTTGTACCAATTTTCAGCGTTCTAGCGTTTATGGTTTCTGAGATATATGGAAAAATAAAATAAAAATTCAAAAGTTGATAACCCCTGACTGAAACAAAAATTCAAAATTCCGAGTATAAAAGTTTTGTAGGCCTGTAACTGTTTATATATTCTGAAATTTTAGGCTCTGTAAGTTGAGCGGATCAAAAGTTATAAGGGGGGGACGGACACACAGACACACACACACACAGACACACACACACACAGACACACACACAGACACACGAAATGTTCTACTCCGAATTCTGAGTAAATCCGTGTATCGAACATATATGCTGCGAAGCCTCTAAGTTGGTGTTTTTTGACTTCAAAGTTGGAAAAGCCGTGAAAAAAGTAGACCTCTCCATACAATTCTCGCGTATTCTGGCTTGATACATTGTCGATATGTTAAGAGAACAAAGTTCTCCTGAACAAATCGACAGTTGGAATATACCTACATATAAAAAAACAATTATTGAACCAAGACGTTAATGTGTAGGCTGCATATTTACGAATTCACCAAAAAACCTAACATTGTTTTTTTTTCTCAAAGTAGTTTATCAATCAAATATTAACGCATAAAAAATCTTAATTAAACATTCAATGAAATAAGCATGACACGCAGGGCCGGATTAAGTTTAAAAAAAAACTCTTAAACAATTTTCACTATTCACTACTCTGATAGTTGATGGAACAATATTCTATTGAATCGGTGCCCTTGTCGCGAAAATGTGTTCGCCGAAGATTAAATAATTAGTGACATCGTTTTTTTTCATCAAACGTCAAATGACAGTTGTTGCAGATCAAGTCTTGTCTTCCTATTCGTCAACTCTTGCGGTATATAATATATAATTCTGTATGATGACTTTTTCCATGGACCGCTTGGTGCACCATCCTACATTATTTTAACTATGGGACCGCCCTTAGCTAATATTCGTGAAAAATATAAATTCCTACCCAAATTTTCCAATTTACCGCCAAAATCTGAACTTATTTAGAATCCGGTAGCCATTTTAATGTCGTATTTTATTCTTTCCTGTTGCTCGCACTGCTTTTAATGCCGGTAATGCTTTGAAAACATTCAAATTATTGCCTAATAATCATACCTTTTATAACAAATATTAGGTCCTTACATATGAAATTGGCGTTTTGTATGGGAGGAACATAAAGTCGATTTTTTTTAATATTATATATTTATTTAATCAAAGTATGTACCATTGCTATCTATGCTCTTTTGCCATCTCATAGGTAGTTCATCAATCCCTTTACTAAAAGACCATTCGGACGGGAAACAATAAAATCTTTGAAGGCAGTTTGGACTGCCCCATCGGAGTTGAATTTTTTCCCTTGCAAGAAGTTATCCAAATTTCGAAAAAAATAGTAATCTGTTGGGACAAGGTCCGGAGAGTACGGTGGATGTCTTAGACATTGCAATTGAAGCTCCTCTAATCCGTAGCCGTCTGTTGTGCAGTGTGTGGTCTAGCGTTATCATGAAGCAGCAGTGGCCTAGAGCGATTAACCAGCCTCGGTTGTTTAGCAGCTAGCTTTTCCATCATGGTTTGCAGTTGCTGACAATAGACATCTGCCGTAATCGTCTGGGCAGATTTAAGAAAGCTGCAGTGAACGACACCAGCACTAGTCCACCAAACGCTCACAAGTAACTTTTTTGGAGTCAATTTTCGCTTGGAGCATGGTTTGGCTGGTTCGGCAGGGTTCAACCATTACGATGAGCGCTTCCGATTATCGTACAGGATCCACTTTTCATCACAAGTAATGATTTGATTTAAAATCCCCTCATTATTGTGCCGGTTGAGTAATGCAACGCAGCAGTCAACGCGCGTTTGTTGATTTGCTTCACTCAATTCGTGAGGTACCCACCTTTCAAGCTTTTTCACCTTCCCAATTTGCTTCAAGTGGATTAAAACAGTTTTATCACTAACATCGCAGCCTGTAGCTAACTCAGACGTGGTTTGCGATGGATCCGCTTCCACAATAGCCTTCAATTCTTCATTATCAACTTTGGAATCCGGCCGTCCACGGGGCTTGTTCTGCAGGTCGAAATTTCCAGAACGAAAACGTTGGAACCAAAAACGCACTGTGTTTTCTTACGGTGGAACTCGTACTCGTAAATAACGCGATATTTCAAGTTTTCCATTTTGTAAACCGAGTGACGCAAAGAAAAAAAAAACAATTGAGGAAAAAACAAATGAATTATAATTTTCAAAACACAAATACATGAGGAAATAGCTGTATCAATTTGAATTTGGAATTCCTAACCAATGAGAAGATATTTGAGATCAAAGTTGGCAGTACGGCAAAACGCCAATTTCATATGTAAGGACCTAATATACATATTTTACGTGAATTGCATCACTGTGTTTTTTTTCTTTTGCGAAAATAATGAACAAGTCTTGTGTCATCTAGTGTTGAGCAAAGGTCTTGTAGTCTTGACCGCATGTGATAAATAAAATAAAATAAATAAATGTGTATCTGCCATGACCGGGTCCAAAAAGTCTTGCATTACTTGATGCAAAAGTCTTGCGGTCTCCTCAAATTTTATAAACTTATTTATTTTCAATTACAAAGTAAGCAATTAACTATGTTCTATCGACATCTATATTATAAATTTGAATGTTTGTATGTATCTATGTATGTATATGTGCTATGCGGTCCTAAACCGTTAACCCGATTGTGATGAAACTTTGGTGAATTGTCGAACGTATGCCCGGGATGGTTTCTGGATAAAAAAAAATTTCTTAGGTCATTTAGTATTAGGTCATTTTACCTATGAAGGTAAAATGACCTAATACTCTGGGAGAAGAAGCTCCAACTGTCCTTCCATCTCTTCGCAGGTCTTCAAGGACAGTTTCTGGATTTAAACTTTTTTCTTCTTCTTCATCGTGTATTAGGTCATTTTACCCATGAAGGTGGACTATTCTGGGAGAAGATGGTCCAATTTTCCTTCCATCTCTTCGCAGGTTTCTGGATTTAAACTTTTTTCTACTTCATCTTCTTCGTGTATTTTGTCATCTTACTTATGAAGGTGGAGTATCACTGTGTAGGGTAATAATAATAATAATAAATAACTTTTATTGATTTATACAACGTGGCGGACTTATTGCCCGCAGGCAATCTCTACCAGTCAACCACCTACTAGTGTTTTGTCACTAGGGTAGTAGGGTAGTAGTAGGGTAGTGTCACTTTCTAATGTAGTATCTCTTTGTGACTAACTTCATAGAAAAAATCATCACAATTTCTATTTTCGCCTAGAACTTACCAACATGTCGCCTGCGTACATTCAAATTATCTAAATACTATTACGTTTAAAACATACCTACCTACCACCGCCTTTTCCGTTTTAAAGGAACTCTTCTTTAGATATCCCAGAGAAGCCCAAAGACTATAGTTATTAGGAGTAACCATCTCCTGCCCGTAAGTCCGCGGGAGCCATTTGATTTCACTTCTATCCTTCTAGTGCCCGTCGATGAGCATTCATCTATCCGTCACCCGAAGACGCTCTCTCTAGGGTGCAGGGCGTGCAGGTTCCCCCAAGAGCTATTTACTTTGTGTAGGAATTGAGAAAAAAAATTCAATCCGGCCCTGGATATAGAGTAAATGAACTAAAGGGAAATATAAATAACATTAGTTATGGTAATAACTTTACGATTTTAATTTTGATTACTTAAGTGTCGTGTAATATTTTAATAAATTAACATAATGTTTGCATATATGTATTTGAAAGATTACATTCTCAATAAACTCAATGGAACTTAGATGACCGTAAGCATTATTCAAAAGTGTACCTAAGAAACTGTACTGGAATTCAAAACAACCTTTTTTATTAACCGACTTCCAAAAACGGATAGGTTAGCAAATACGTGATATTTCATGTACTCGTATGTTCAGCGATAACTTTTTACGACGTTGATCGATTTCAATGATTCTGCTTTCATTATAAAAAAGGTTTTTTACGATTGGTCCCATTTCAATTTGGCCAAGATCTAATAATGGCATCCACGAGGAAATCATCAATCTCTTTAATTTTAACTAATTTTTAACCACATCATCTAATTTTAATGTTTTAATAGGAAGGGAGCGCTTCATAGGTGATCAAGTTTCGTCGAGTTCTTATGACAGGACTGACGAGAAAAAATTATAAAACTCTTCAATGAGCAAAGGTGTCTGCAATCTGCACGACAATATGTGTCATGCAGATAACGATTATATTTGGGGCGAATAATTCTTTACCACGTCAATCGATTTCGATTTTTGTGTTGGAAAGGAGTAATTTCATCTTCTTAATTGACCTCGTGACTGAGGGTGGACGACACTGAATTATCCGTCGAATGATCTGATTCCATATATGGGGTCTTTAGTAGGGTAGATGTTTTAATTATTATGGAGAGTTTAAGGGGGCGACTGCTGCCAACGTAACTATATTTTCAATCTGTTATTGCATCATTACTACAAAACGGATATTTTTTTTAAAAAAGGAGCTCAGTTTGGATATTGATAAAGAAAAATGTACCTTAACTTTTTAATTATGTTCTGTATACATTCATGTAGAAAAATAATAAGCATACCCCGATTTTTTGACATGTATCTTATATTTCTAAAAAAACTATAAGGTATAGAGCAATGTATATTTTTTCAAATTAAAGAACAAAATACCCGGAAAAATATGTTTTGACGTTGCATTTATGCATCAGGTTAAGTAAATAAACCAAAAAACTTTTATTTCGTAAAGGCGCTGAATGGAAAATAAATGTTTTTTAGGTTTCTTTACTAAATCTGAAACATTAATCATCACGACACGATAACTTCACGACATATTTTTCCAGATAATTTAAAAAAAATATATATTGCTCTACGCCTTATAGTTTATAAAACATATAAAATAAACGTTGAAAATCGGGGTATGCCATTATTTTTGTACAAAAATTTATACAGAACATTATCAAAAAGTTAAGGTATATTTTTTTTATTAATAATAAAAATAATAAGGACAATTTATAAAGCGCCATTTAGTGACAACCGTGGTCACCTCAAGGGCTCCAAACTATCTATTTTTTCAAAACGTTTTGATTAGAGATAATGATGGTATATCAGATTGAAAAATATGTACGTTGGCAGCAGTCGCCCCATTAAGTGTTTTCGATATTTTATTGTTCGTTTAGAAGCTACACATATCTTATAAGGAGCGTCAGAGATTTGTTCTCGTCAAAATTCACACTCGCGAAAGTTAAAACTCTATTTGCGCGATATTTTAAAATCATCTAAGTCACCTTAAAAACCCGACTCCAAAAACAGCTACAATGTAAATTAAAAAACCTGATAAAAATGCACTAAAATGTATAAGATAGAAAAGCCTATTTTAATAGCCAAACCACGTTAATTTTACTCTCACACATGTGACTAAAAAACACACAGGTTGCAAACAATCGGCGCTAAACAATCATTTTACTTCCATAAAATGATTGTTTATCGCCGACTTCAAAAATGATTTGATTTAAAGAAATATTGTGATTTTTAGTCATATGCGTTGTGTTAAATATTAAAATAACATGCTCTTTAATTGGATTAGACAATTATTTTATACTTTTTTGTGTATTTTTCTATGTATTTTTTTGTTTTCATTGAAGCTGTTTTTATTTATTTATTATTATTACACAAAAACAAATATAACATTTATTTATTATATAAAATACAATTTTTCCTTAAATCTAGTAACAATTTTTTTTTTAATGCGTTATAATATATTTAACCTAGGTTACATAATAGTTACCAGATATTTTACTATTGTCATAAACTGCCTCACTAGGTAAAACCTGTTCTGAGACAGTGTATAGATGTCTTATTAGTTTTCAGTTTTGGTTAGTAACTATGGGAGTATTTTCAGATATAAACATATACAAACTAACTAATAACGCCCCACTAGGCAAAAGCTTGTTCTGGGACTGTTATTTTACACAGTTGAGTATCTTTATTCAGCTGTTATTTTCATATTTTACAAGTTATAAAAGAAGAGTAGGTAAACAAGAGTAAAAAAAATGTAAAATGAATGATACAAATACACAAAAAAATGTACAAAATATTGAAAAAAGCAAATACACATAGTACTGACAGAAAAAGAAAAAACAAATGTGAATATAAATATAACATGTGCCTGGTCAGAGGCCACGGGTGGATAACCACCTCCGCATAGTGCCTACCTGATATCTTTATCAAGTTTATCAGTGCAGCCTTGAAGGATCTAGTTGTAGTCAATTCTTTAATACTACTATCCAACTGGTTAAAGATATATGGAGTTGTGAAGCAAAAATGTCTTTGCCCAAACGATAATATAAGAGATATAGAGAATCAATCATTTTACCCAGATGTGTGTCATTCATTATACCCAGATATGCGATATAATATAATAAAACAATAGGACACAACCAAGAATCATTTTTATTAGGCTATGACTATTTACATGACTCAACCATAGACGAAAACCAAAAATAACCACAGAAAACGCAGATAAATCAAGTTATAAAAATATTTACCTTTGTTTATACTTTGTTATAATTGTAGATCTCGATGAAAAAATGATTTATAAAATTAAGTAAATGTAATAAGATGCCAATATTATTTATTTTTTCTTCAAGTTGGTTTCCATGATGCATTTTTATGACCATTGAAAAAATGACAAAGGTAAATATTTTTGTATTTTGATTTATCTGCGCTTTCTATGGTTATAAATGACCTAAAAACATAGACGACGTCAGAAAATTTGTCGTGTAAATAGACACTTTTTGGCGGGAAAACGCTTTTCCCGCCAATTCCGGTTGTAAAAATAGTGGCACCGTTTTTATTATTATATTTATTTTTAGAATGGGATAAAGCCAACGGGTTTATAGTTTTACCACAAACGTACATACAATTGAATAAAAAATAAATATCAATTAGTTGACACTGTAATATAATATTTGTTGGTCAGTAGTCAATAGTCAGTAAAAACATGCTATAACGTTAATTGTGTAGGTGCATAGATTTTAAATAAATAAATATTTGATTATGTTCCTATCAAAAATTATTGTAGGAAAACTAAATGATTTATTTCTTTGTTTAGATCATTCATATTATTTAAAGAGTTAAAGAATATTTGAAATTGTGATAAAGGATTACATTAAATTTAATCGCTAATTCAATTCTCACGTGGTGTAAACAAAGTTAAAAATTTAGTTAATTTTTGTTAAAATGTACCACAAAGTTAAAAATACGATATTTAATAACATTAAATTTAGTTTATTCAAAAGTGTCATTAGTTTTGGTTTTTAGGTAGTGTTGGATTCTGAATGTCTTGTATTTTTTTAAAACAGGTTGGTACCTACATTCAAAGTGGCATTTAATTTTTGCTGTAGGTATACTTTCACAGCTTTTCATGCTTGTTATCTGTAGATATCCATCCTGTCCTTAAGTTATTATACAGTTAACCATCACAGTGTACTTTTATAAACCAAATTGACTTTCAATTTTAATTAAATATATGTATGTATGTATGTATATATAATATTATTAATGTTGTTTTATTTTTTTGACAGATCTCGCTTGGTGGACCACGCATACAAAAAGTACTTTAAGAACCAAACATACTACAGGGTGTCCAATTTAGATAATAGAATAGAAAATGCTGACCATAGGTGAGTGTTATATTTATTTTTAAATATTATTATATATACATAATCCTCAGTCTGCTGTGAAGTCAATCAAATATTACATACATACATATCATCACACCATGTCCTTCATAGGGTAGGCAGAGAGAAAGAAATGCCACATTTTTTTTTTGCCTCGTCAACATCCATGCCATCTATTGTTCATGCCATCTATGCCATCTATTGTTCATCATGTTCATCTATTGTTAATTTTTTCCGTCTTTCAGAATATCATTCACACAGTCATGCCATCCTTTTCTTGACCTTAATTCCGTTCCTGTCAGAATTGTGTATATTGTTAGTTAGGCCAAACTATCTCAATGTGTTAGCTTTCATTTTATTTATCACATATTTCTTCATCTTGCATTCTTTCCTTACATACCCTGTCATACATTGTTTTTCTTTTTTAAATCAAATTTTTCTAAGCGATGTCATTTAACTGCATTTATTCTGCTTTTATGTGACTTCTACCATGTCCAGGTTTCACTTGCATACGTCAAGGTTGGCACTGCGATTGTGTTCTGAATGGCATCTTTGGCATCCATTGATATGTTGCAATCATCCATTACTAGTCTAACTGCTCCATTCACTCTGTTTCCTGTCATAACTCAATATCCTTATCAGGCGTTCTTTTGATGTCCGTTCTGTTGAAACATCATTCCCAGATAAATATACTTGTCAATTGTTAAGATAGCAATCTTTCATACCTTCGTTAGATGTTACCTGCGAAAACCACCACTTTTCTGGGTTCATAATAGCCAATCGTTGTTACCTGATGTGGTATCCTTACACAGAAAAAAATTCAATCTTTATACTCTGACGTAAGTCTGGGAGTCACGTGTTCTTGCTCTAATACTTCTTGAAAAAATACTAGCTTTAGGTTGAACATGCTTTTGTTCAACGGACATATTAATTTTTTTATGAAGTTTAAAAATAGATCTTAAAGATCAAGTTATTTTGAATACAGAACACGCAACCATAATCAACTATTATTTAGTGATTTATGAATACCTACATTTAAATACTATTGTTTGTATATCAATTTAAAAATTTATTGACTTATACTTTCTGTATGAAGTCAATAATTTGAGTTCTATCAAAATGTTTAGGTACAAATTTACATAAGTACTAATTCTAGCCTATATCTGGGAAACCAGTTATTAAGAATTATTAATAGACATTGGAATTAATTATTACAGCATTGAACACACACGAAACATTTTTTAGATTGTTTTGGGGAACAATTATGTGATTTTGAACTTGTTTGTTTTCATGATCGTTACATGTCAATAAAGAAATTTGGATAGTCTACATTGCACAACTCTTTTGATATTCATTGATTCTGCTACAACTGTAGAATATAAGATGATTAAATGTCATGGTTTGGAGATAAAATTTTAGTGATTATTCACATTAATTTGCATTTTATTTGTGAATGCATTATTTAATATATCAAATTAATTGTTAGATGAGTATTGCATATGAAACAAGACAATTATGTAAGCATAAGATAATAAGTTAATTATAATCCTGCAGCCTTATTCTTTTAATTAAGTTCATGTTGATAAATTCAACTCAACAGCACAAAAATCACTACTCCGGGTTATGTCGAAAACCTTACAAATATCCATCAAGCCAGCTGTTTTCGGAATTCAAGGTCCTGGATGTTTGACAACTTGAAAATATATACCACAATATACCATGACAAAGGCATTTTATGCCGTTTATAAATAAATAAATAAATGACTTTCAATATACGAAATATACATTTGCTGCAACCGACACATACACAGATTACTTTTGCACAGAGACTACACATTTTTAGCACCCAAAATATATAATAGAGTTGTATCTGATATCTCGGACTTAGTCCAGCCGAGTGGACATAATTTTGGAAAGCTGGTTACTGATTGATTGATTTGGAGAAGGAGAAAAGAGTCAGAGAGAGAATTGACGTTGGTTCTATGATAATATTTCCACTCAGAAAGAGAATGTTTCTTATACCCTCATACATCTTTTATTACAAATATCCCCACATTGTCCTCTTACACATGCAAACACACCCTCACCCTCACAAATACACTTGTTTTTTTAGTCCTTTATTCTTTTTTTCTTTATATCTTTTTATACTTTTTTATAATTTATGCCTTATTGAAAATTTATGTAGCAAAAATGTATTGCATAGTTATTGTTAGTATTGTCTCAGAACAGACTTCACCTAGTGAGGTAATGAAATTAATATAAATTCCATTATAATATTAAAGTTTTTGTTATATTGTATTTATTGCATTCTATTATGGAAAAAAAAATCTCGGATCACTCGCAGACTAGTAACATAAGTTTTATTGTAAAAAAAATGCATGCTTTTGTAAAAAAATAAACTGCAGAATCATAAATGGTAAGTCGCCTGATTTCAAGTGCTAGGGTCCTGGGTTCAATTACCAGTAGAGGTAAAAAAATATTTAAATTAGTTTTTAGTCAATAAGCTAGCCATTTGAACAGGGTGCAAAGAAGTTATTGGTAAATAATGTAATAATTTCAGATTAACCGATGATGTGAGTGTATTTGCATCATCTTGCGCCCATCTCTACAGCCACCTGACTAAACCATGCTTCGACTTGCTTCTGATTGCCATCACCATGGCAAGGTTTACACATCAGATGAAGGCTAACATTATTGCTGGTATATATCCTTTGATAATAACTAATCCTTAGAAACTAGATTTTCTTAAGTTTTTTTATGTGTATGTATTTAATGAGTCTTTTTCCTAACTGACCTCATTACTGAAGAAATCTTCTTCCTCACTAACCTCATTACTGAGGATGGTGGATACACTTAAATGCTCGATAAATGGCCTAGTTCTATATAGGACGGTCTTAGGCAGATCCAGGTGCTTCGGTAATTGAAGATCCTGTAGCAGACTTTACAAGGTCACTCCATCGGGTTGATGAGTGACCTCTGGATTTCTCAAGGTTTTCATGGACCCTTCTATAATGAATATCAAATATAAAAAATCAACTTTGATAAAAATCATTGTTTGTTATTTTTTATTAAACTAAATTATAAGTAAAGGAATGTTCAATACCACATCTAAATTAAAATTTACACGAAACCCATATTCTAAGTATGGTTAGTAAAACCATAAACAAAATGTCACATTGCAATTTCTTGACTACCATTATTTTACTTACTATTTTTCAAATTGATGAACTTCTTAAATTTCGAAACAAAAACTTATTTTGTGACATTTAATTTTAGTTTCATTTTATAAATATGCACATTTGGAATCAAGTGTTTTATACCCAACTTAATATGCTCATTTGTAATCTAATCTAAATTATAGCCACCTTAATAATATAAATTAATTTTGACTAAATTTTTTTTATGATAATCAAATTGACTAAATGTGATTTTGTAAATTTTAAAAATATAAGCTGTTTTTAAGATAGTTCAGACATACAGTTTTTCTCATTTACCTAATATGTTGAGTGGATATTCATTATTTGCTTATGTTTCAGGTCCACTGTTTGCCGTGTCGGTGGTAGCCATCACTGGAAATATAATGCGTGTACTGAGTCCCAAGTTTGGTCAGCTTGTGAGCGAAGAAGCACAGAGGCACGGATACCTCAGGCATATACACTCCAGGATAATAGCACACGCCGAGGAGATAGCTTTTTATGGAGGACATAAGGTTGAAATTCATTACTGTTTCATTGTCTTTTTCGAACTTGCAAAGAAAAATAAGGGTGGAGAAACTTTGAAAACGTAAAAAAAATAAGTAAAAAAATAAAATAAAAAATACAAATTATTCTACAGTTAAATTTTGTATATAACCACTAGTCTCAGTCTTGTAGAGCATTATTCTGACGATGTGCCTTGCACGAAATGCGTTGATAATCTAATAAATACAATAGAACTATTACCAAGTATTTTTATATTTTTATAACAATCTACATACAATTGAGTTCTATCAAGAATTGTCGTCGACAAACTAAACTTAGTTATTCTACAGTCATTTTGTTTCAAGATGAACTCTTTTATATGTGCTCATAGTTTCTAGCAAATATGTAACTTGAGAATTTTTGTTGTGGACAGGGTCGGTTTGCACATATACATAGATACAACTTATTAACCAAACAAAACCCAAATTGCGCTCTGCACATCCCATGTGATTTCTCTAATTATTTATCGAAAACTGTAGTATCAAAAGAACTAATAACTGTATTTTATAAGAAATTTATGAAATAACAATAATATGTATTGAATTTAAAAAACAGTATTGGTGTGTTTTTAGGTGGAACTGAGACAGCTCTCGGGAGCGTATCAGGGTCTGGTGTCTCAGATGAATGTGATATACGGGCAGAAGCTGTGGTTCGTGATGCTGGAGCAGTTCTTCATGAAGTATGTGTGGAGTGGCACCGGTATGGTGATGGTCGCTCTGCCAATACTCATGGGCAAAGCCAGCTCTGGTGAGTTTAATTTTTTAATTCATCATACACACCCATATCTGCCTAAATAATTTATTGAACGCTTATTAAAATAAAAAAGCACTGACTTAGAATAGTGCTTCCATCCACTCTTTTCTATAATTATCGATTTTGTATGACCCGTAAGAGCCAGGTAATAAAAAATATAAGAGGCAAAATAGCATCTAACTTGTTTTCTTTTTGTTTTAATGGTTTTGTATA
Organism: Molanna angustata; assembly: GCA_963576475.1. Classification (NCBI taxonomy): domain Eukaryota; kingdom Metazoa; phylum Arthropoda; class Insecta; order Trichoptera; family Molannidae; genus Molanna; species Molanna angustata. Next base: position 13,516,966 of record OY754979.1, on the reverse strand, counting down.
TTCACAATTTCTTATCTTGTATTTTGATAAATACAGCAATGTATTTTTCACTAAAATATATCAGAGGTTATCATTGTATGTTTGAACTGTTTCTATTTGTAAACAAAGCTGATTTTAAAATCTCCATGGAATAAAATGAGAGATAATTAAATGGAACTGTTGTATGAAAAATATTTTACGAAGAAATTTATTCTGTTGAACAATTGTATTTTTGTCTTAAGCGAATACATACAAAAAATGATTTTTTATTATGTTTCATTAATTGTCCCAAATAAATTTTAAATTATTTAGATGGAATCAGATTTGTCCGGATGCTTTTTGTATAACAAGAATTTTATCTATTCAATTTTGTTGAAAAAATTGCATGACTGACAATATTTATTGTTGATTAATATTTTTGATCACTAAGAATGATTTGTAAATAAAACGATGTATGACAGAGTAAGAAATGATGACACAAGGAAATAATGTAAGATGAAGAAAGGTGTAATTAATAGAATGAACTCGGGAACAATGAATGAAGAATATATACATAGCCGACAGGAATGGAATTTTGGGGGAATTTTTAAAAAGTTTGAGGGCGCCCAAGAAAAGAATGGCACGACCCTGTGAACGATATTCTGAAAGACAAAGCTTGAACAACAGAGGAACATGCATGAGTGAAGCATGAATATGTGTCAAGATAGAAAATGTTAGCATTCTGTTCTCTCTGTCTACCCCTTGAGGGACATGGCATGATGATATGTATAATATGTATGTAAAATTATTGAAATGCTTTATTGTGTACTGAATAATGTTTAATCTTCCTTGAATTAAGGCTCACCAAAAATAATATTTAATATTTTTATTTACATATATGTGAATATATCTAAAGTAATAAAGCAATCAAAATGTTAGTGTATGTGTGTGTGTATGTGTGTGTGTGTGTGTTTGTCTCACGCCTTCTGAAAAACTAAGAGCATCTAAAAATCTAATTTATGTGCGAACGTGTACCTGTATACCTGATGCAGTGTCACGCTAAAAATAATGCGATAAATATGCTGAATTTTAAAAATATTTCAATAATTATTTTTTTCATACAAAATTTTCCAAGTCGTATCTGTCAAAAAAGTGTACATTTTGCACGCAAATATCTGTTAGTTTAAAAGTTAGAAGTACGTATTTACACGAAAAAAATTTACTTTCAAGTATAACTTAGCGTTTAAGTGAAAAACATGGTGAATATTTTGTATAATTATAATGTTTAACTTATTTTTAAAGTAAGCGTTTTGTACATAAATGCCGCCATTTTAATATCTTTTCATACAATATTTCATTTTCCTACCGAATGAATATGTTCTTGAAAATAATAAACCTTTGAAATAAATGTAATTATGAAATAATAAAATGAAACACAAGACATTACAGCAAGATTTAAGACATATATTGTAAAAGTCTGTTAATTATTAGTAAAGATATAGGCATAATAAAATTGCATAATTTGTATATAATATTTGATATTTCGGACAATTTTCATTTTTATGGCATCGAACAAACCAATGTAGGTACCTACATATTCAAAAAATGTATCCGAACCATTCGATATTACTTACGTGTTCGAATCGTTTCTATGGCTACAGAAAGAATGTGATATTCAAATAAAATTTGTTAGGAATCGAATTTATTTAGAAGGTTGTTGTAGGTAGGTACCTACCTAATACTATTTACTTACAAATCAACAATAATATACCTATACTGATTTCCTATAGGAAAATTATTTTATTTATTTATTTATCAACCGTTTGTCCGATTATAATGAAACTTTGGTGAATTGTCGAGCGTATGCCCAGGATGGTTTTTGGATTTAAACTTTTTTCTTATTCTTCTTCTTCTTCGTGTATTTGGTCGTTTTACCTATGAAGGGGGAGTATCCTGGGAAAAGAAGGTCCGACTGTCCCTCCATCTCTTCACAGGTCTTCCAGGACGGGTTCTGCATATAAACTTTTTTCTTCTTTTTCTTCAACGTGTACTTGGTCATCTTACCTATGAAGATGAACTATCCTGGGAGATGAAGGTCCAATTTTCCTTCCATCTCTTCGCAGGTTTCTGGATTTAAACTTTTTTCTTCTTCTTCTTCATCGTCTATTTGGTCATTTTACCTTTGAAGGTGGACTAACCTGGGAGAAGAATGTCCAATTTTCCTTCCATCTCTTCGCAGGTATCTGGATTTAAACTTATTTCTTCTTCTTCTTCTACATCGTGTATTTTTGGTCATTTTACCTATGAAGTTGGAGAATCCTGGGAGAAGAAGGTCCAACTGTCCTTCCATCTCTTCGCAGGTATCTGGGTTTAAACTTTTTTCTTCTTATTCGTGTATTTAGTCATTTTACCTATTAAGTAGAGCATCCTGGGAAAAGAAGGTTCTTTCATCTCTTCGCGGTTCTTCCAGGATGGTTTCTGGATTTAAACTTTTCTTAACCGACTGATGGGACGGGATGTAATGAAGGGAAGGGAGGCACTAAAGGGCCTGAAGGGACGGGAGGTATAAAACTGCCTGAAGGGACGGAAGGTACTGAAGGGCCTGATGGGAAGGGACGTAATGAGGGATTAAAGGGACGGGAGGTACTGAAGGGCCTGAAGCGGCGGGTCCTGGAGTCTAATTCTTTTTCTTCTTAATTTTATGTAGACCTTTAGGGCAGTTTTTATACTAACTATTTCCTATTGTCTAATTCATCTTCTTCTTCTTTTATGTATACATTTGGGTCATTTTTTTATAAAAATTATTTCCTTTAGTCTAATTATTATTCTTCTTCATTTAAGTACGTAGACTTTTGGGAGAGTTTTAATACAAACTATTTCCAATAGTCTTATTCATTTTCTTTTATACAAACTATTCAGTATTTATACAAACTATTTCCAATAGTCTAAATATTCTTCTTCTTCTTTTTTGTAGACCTTTTGGTGAGCTTTTATACAATCTATTTCCAATAGTCTAATTCTTCTATTAGGTATATGTATTTTTACTTATTTTATGTAGACCATTGGAATAGTTTTTTATACAAACTATTTCTTATAGTCTTATACTTATTTTTCTCTTTTTTATTTAGTCTTTTGGGTTAGTTTTAAGTCTAATAGTCTATTGTGCAGAAATATTATTAACGATATGCACACTTGATGAAAATACATATGAAATGAATGGGATATGGGATGTGACGATATAACCTGCACTAGAATCTTTTCAATACTTTTGTTTAATTAAATTTAAACCATTTATATCATTAACACCTAATATATAAAGAATGGGGGTTGTGGCCATTACTGAACTCTTCACAACATTTATATTCAAATTAAAAACTATTTACTATAGTTCAAGTCTTCTTCTTCTTCGTTAATGAAGACTTTCAGTCAAATTGAGCAAAAATATAATGCACACTTCATGAAAAAATATGAAAACGAATGGGATGTGACCAATACTAGATCTTTTCAGTACCTACGTTTGTTTAATCAAATTTTAACCACATCCCAACATCCAAAATTACTAAATTTTCAATAGGTACACATTACAATTTGTTTTCGATGATAATATTTAAAAATGGGGGTTGTGGCCAAACCAATCTCTTTACAACGTTGATAAACAGTCATATTTAAAACCATTACGCAAAGTCCATGCGAGCAGAAATTGTATAAATATTATACTTCATTCACACTTTATAGCAATATATAAAAAAGAATGGGTTGTGGCCATCACTTGAACATTTTACAATACTTAAACTCAATCAAATTTCAAACCACTTTTCATAGTCTGATATTGCAAAATAATTGGGTGACAATATTATAAAAACGATTGCTTTTTCTTTCACAATTTTACATTCTTGGCCAACGGCGGGACATAAAAGCTAGTTTAAAATAAACAAGACATGGATGTGTCAATGCCAAATTGATTAGTGACTTGCACATATGCAGGATTAAAATACTGTTCAATAAGTTTCTGTTGAATGATCTTTGGTCTGTATTATCATTATAAAATATAATGTCTATCTACAACTTTATTTATATTTCAATACCTGAATAACAATAATATTATAATTATTCAACAATCTTAATAATTAATCTACATGTATATTGATTTGATGTAAATATAAGATAATCTTTATACCTGGTCACAAGAAAGGCATTATTGGAGATTTTTTTTAAAGTTAGATCTGGTTAATTCATTTTGACATTCTTGGTTTAACAATTCAAAGTTTTTTTAATGCTTTACCTGCAAATTTTTGTTTTGAAATATATATAGAAGCACCGTGGCTCGTGGATCGAACCCAGGACACCCGCACAGAAAACAAACAGCTTACCAACTGTGCCATGGCGGTCGGCACAGTTGGTAGGCCGTTTATCAGCTTGGAGGGGGGAGGTTTGTGTTCATAAATGATCAAACCAACCAAGCAAATATCCCAACTTTGTCTTCTGCCCACCCGCATGATTTTTCTAGATGCTTAGCAATAACTATACCTTGTTTTTAGTAATCATTGTGTTATATATTTTTTATTGAATAAAGAACAAATTGTTTGGTTTATAGTTCAGTTTTGATAATAATATTACTACATAATGGTTTTAAATGTTTTATTTTCAAAATATTTTTCTTCTTACTTTTTTTTCAAGATTATGTGATAAATTACTTTTAATTGTTTTTAGAGCAAGTTTTCTTTTTCCAAAAATGATGTCAGACAATACATTGATCATACAACAGGCAAATAATTATGATATATCAGGGTATCATACAACACGAAAATTGAATAAAAAATATTTATAATTTGTTATTTACCTTTTATTCAGCTAAAGACAGAGATGGTGCCATCAGTGAGAGGTCCCAGTACCTCACCACGTCCAGAAATCTTCTGAACTCTGCTGCAGATGCTGTGGAGAGATTAATGTCTAGTTATAAGGTATCTATGTATAATGTATCTATATACTCGCATAGCAAGAATAGTGCAAACCAAAATTGTCATCTGCCTAGATCTGTTTTATTCCTTGCAGAGAGACAGATAATTTTCAAGAGATTTTAATATTTTATATGTTTCACACTACACACTTTTACATTTTTGTTATAAGGTACATTCATATTACAAAATTTAGGCTGTGTTAATGCATACATTGATTCACTTCTGCATATTCGAGAAGTGTGTTGAAATTTAAATATTGTACAATGTAATAGTCCTTTACTGGGTATTTCAATAAGGGACGGAATAATAACAAATTTAAGGATTACAGAGAAAACCAAAACAGTCGATGAAGCAGAAAGGGCCGCTAGTCGAAGTTGAGCTACGCTTGGTATTTTGCCAGATACTCAAATGGACCAAAATTCTTATAATGGTAACCAAAAACAAACCGAAGACGCATCAGCAGACTCCAAGCAAGTTGGTCTGAGGGCATAAAAAAATTACCAGAGGGAGATGGATGTAGTGTGAATCTTTGACGAGGAAATAAATGACTAACTACGATTATTAGTTTTACTATGCCAACTACAAATTGAATATCATTATAAACTTAATCAAGGTATATAAATTTAACTACGAATGTTTTGGTACATCCTTGAATTCAGCCAAAATAGTTTTAGTGTTTATGAAATATATTGTAATTTTTAATATAAATTATGTACAAAAATATGCTTTTTGTTTATTAATAAACCTAATTATTGTTAGTATTACAGTTTATTAAATTATTTATATATTCATTCTTATTTTTAAGTACCTACTAATATTGCCTAATATCACTAAGAGTTTTCAAGGTTAATATCGTTATTAGTTGTTAGTTGTGCTGAAAAATTATTATGATAATTTGTATACTTAATAGCTATGATGAATATATTATTATATTGATCATTTTCCTAGGTAATTTTGTTTACATATTCATTAATAGATGTCAGTAGTTTTTGATGATGAATAAATGCAAATTCCAAACTAGTTTTCCACAAGCCATTCTTTTTTATTACAAATTTTTATCTTTGATCATTCAGTAATACAGAAATAGAGGCTCTTTAATTGTAGGTTGTTAGAATTAGAAAACTAAATTATAGTGATTTCCTTTTTTTTCAGGAAATAGTGACATTGGCTGGCTATACTCATCGTGTGGCTTCCATGCTTGTGGTGTTTGAAGATGTGGCCAGTGGCAAATACATGAAGACTGCAGTGGAACAGGGTGGCGGATCTCCTAAGATGAACAGCATCAGTGGTCTGGATGATTTCAGGGTGGACTTTGTTAATGGACAACCTGTCGCCAAAGGTGAATTCTCATGCCAATGGCGTTACAGCTCATATTGAGCCTTGGCCTCCTGCAACTTTTACCTACAATTTATCCTGTCCTCTGCCAACGTCTTCCAACTAGCCACCTGAAGAAGCTGCATAGCATCCCTTCTCACTTCGTCCTCCCATCTTATCCTGGGTCTTCCAACTCGTCTCCTTCCACCTGGTGTCCATTCATTATTCTTTTAGGGACACGTGGATCACACATTCGATGTACATGTCCAGCCCATCTCAATCTGAGCAACTATGTATGACTGTTTTACATATGGTGATTTTGTCTTTCTATGAACGCTATGTGATTTGAACACTGGCAGCCAAAAATATGGTCTGTTGGCTGCAGTGATTATTTTTCGTATTTCTGCTAGATCTTCGGTACTCTCTGTTAAACTAGAGCCCAGGTAGGTGAACTGCTCCACCACTTAGAAGAAGTAGTCATCTCTGTATTGGACACTGCCTCTTGCGATGGGTTCCTGGTCTGTGTCACTATTTTTGTTTTATCCACATGAATTTGCAGTCTCACATCCCATGCTGTAGTTTCCAATGGATCAATGACATCTTTAATGCCTGCTGTTGATCTGCCTATAATGTTGATGTCATCCGCATATCCTACTATTTGACTACTTTTATAGCAAATATTGGAGCCAGTATCTACCATAGTTTTTCTCAATTTCTCAAAATTGAAAAACATAGGGGCCAGTCCATTTCCTTTTTTCCATCCCTGTGATATTGAGAATTATTCCATTAGCTCTCTGTCAACTTCACCTTGACATCTTGAATCTGTCATTGTTGATTTGACAAGTCTAACCAGTTTTTTAGGGTATTTGGAATTGCAGCAGTATATCGTATAGACGTTTCTTTCTATAGGCTTGTTTGAAGTCTGTTAATAGTTGGTGTATGTCTATGATTAGGTAAACTCATTGCAATGGTATTCTAAGGTATTCATTCATTTAATAGTATTCATTGCACCGCAAAATAATTATTTTATACCATCCACTTTTTTAAATAAATTACAGTTTGAACAAAATATTATTACTCAAAATAAGTAAAAACAATTATTTAACTTTTTTCCACTTGATAAATTACTTTGACCACTGACACGTTTCTCTCAAAGAGCATCTACAGAAAGTTAAATAATTGTTTTTTCTTATTTTGAGTAATAATATTTTGTTATAATGGAATTCCATCACGAACTCTCAGTCAACAAACTGGAATTAATTATAGTTTGATTGATTCGGGATTGAGTCACTGTGTTTTCAGACTGAATTTGTGAGACGATTAACATCAAAATATACATGTATGCGACAAATTTTTACTAAGTGTAGCTGACATTTTAATGCATAAACTATGTACATGCCAGGTATTAAAAATTAACAATTTCAGGCAAGATAACCTATACAGAGGACCTTTCTATAGACCTGATTGATGTTCCTATTGTCACACCCAACTGTGATGTTATGGTCACTCGAATGAATCTTCATATTGAGCCTGGACAACATCTCATTATTACAGGACCAAATGGCTGTGGAAAGTCAAGGTATGTATTGTGCTTACTGACTGTATTAATTTAGTTGAGCTTCCTGTATCTTTATCTTTGCATTTTAACTCATTAACAAGAGAATAGGTATAACAGACATACAGATAAATACTATTATAATCTTTTCTTTTTATAAGCTCCATTCAAGTTTTTGATTAAGATCTGAAATCAATGACAGTTGTTATTCTTTTGTCGCTCACTAAGCGTTATGAAGAGTCTTAATTGCATTCTCCATATGAAGTTGGTGGAGGTAGAGAAAAAAATTTCAGTTGAATTTGATTGCTGTTCATTTACTCATCATCATCATCATTGGCGCTACAGCCCTGTGTGGGCTCTGGTCTCCTCCAGAATCCTTCCCAATCGTCCTTGTCCTTCGTCGCTCTATGTCGTCTTATCATCATGTTGTCATCCAGCCATCTTAGCTTGGACCTGCTTCTACTAAGAACCTTTTGGGGATACGATCATCATTCACCCTGCTGGCATGTCCCAACAACTGCAGTCTACGTTTTTCAGGATTTTCCTTTCTAATATCAAGAGGCTATTTTTGTCTCTTTTTGTTAAGACCCATCATTCAGCTCCATACACTATGACAGGTCTGAGAAAAGTTTTATGTATCATGATTTTTGTTTTCCTTGTTAGCATTTTGGACTTTATGTGCTTTATTAGACCATAATAGCACCTATTGCCAGTGGCCAGTCTTGTCTTAATTTTAGTGTTACAATTATTTTTACGAGTTACGATAGTGCCTAAATAGCAAAAAGAGTACCGATTCCACTGTAGGTGTGTCCACATCAATAGGAAGTAGGTTATCATTATGTGGTGGTTTTTTTGCTGTCATATACTCATCAAGCAATGTTATTTTAATAAACAATACAAAACATAATTACATTTTTGTTTATATATTATTACTTTATGCTTCGATCTTTTTCTAAATATTATTTTAACATAGCACGAAACAATTATTGTGTGTATTTTGTAAACTTTGTATTTCATAATATGTTATGTTTTGTTTATTTTGTAGCTTGTTCCGTATAGTTTCTGGACTTTGGCCGGTATATTCCGGAGAACTGAGAATCCCTCGAGTGCCCACAGATGAACAGGAATCTAATGTAACATCAACAAGGGAAGAAAGAAGGCCTACACTTTTCTACATACCACAAAGGTAAAATATTAAATAAAATCTTTTAATGTGACATAGCTGACTTATTTCTGTCAATAAATCACAATTTATGTAAATATATAAGCAATAAGCAAAAACATTTAAAATGTACACACACCTTAATTATTATAAACCAAAGTCCATATTATTAGTTCTTTAGAAAAGTGTTAAAATTGTAACATGCTTAACCCCTTCAGTAATCATTAAAAAATAAAAAAATTGCAAAAAAAACACATTTTTTTTAATGAATGAATTTTATTTAATGAACGTAAATATCTATCACAAAAGCCATTTCAGGCTCAGAATGGGTCGGAAATTTGATATTATGGTGCATAGTGTGGGTCAAGAAATAAAAGAAATTCAGAAAAAAATATTAATTTTTACTTATCATAATTAATTAAAAATACAAAAAAAGTCTGAATCATCAAGGAAAAAAGTCTATAAAAACATAAAATATTATCGATACAATCAATCGAAATTGAATCACGTAATTCAAATATAAAACACACGACCTAACTGCGCAAAACACTGGACGGTACTAAAAGTAATAACAGTACATCGCATTATGACAAGATGTACTTTGGGTATGCGGTAATTGGAAGATAGGGGGGTGGTACATCCTTTGAATCGTCGCAGCTGTCTTTTGTCTCGCTTCCACATACCAT